>JBBGZY010003009.1:147500-151568 GCA_037952925.1 Lithobates clamitans | reverse complement strand
GAAACTCGCTTTGATATACAAGTGCTTTGAATTACAAGCATGCTTCTGGAACAGATTATGCTCATAATCCAAGGTACTACTGTATACTGCTGATGAGAAAAGGTATTTAGAGGTTAATATTTACAAAATAATTGCATTTCCATGTTCTGTGTACTGTGGGAGGCCAGATATAGTGACTGCAGGCTCCTGGGTTTAGTAACACTTTAAAAAAATAATTCATGGCACTTACATACTCAACACTAAACTTTGGGTCTCCCTGGAGAAATGCTTGGTGGGCCGTAACCCATCATATGCCCCTTGGTTGCCTCCAGAATACAGGTGATCGGCGACGACATCTCCACTGACAACACACGTCCTACGTGTTTGGGACCGCATTACCCAACTATTCTCCTTGGCCCCCTCTGTGTCCCCATTGGTACCTGTAGGCGGGTTCCTATGGTTCCCCACCCCCCTCCCCGGGGAATGTTTGACCTTTTCTAGTTCATGGACAGCTGATGGTAATGCCAGCTGTGGTAAATTTCTGGAAAATGGCAGGCTGCCCTCCCTGGAGACCCTTAGAGAGAGATGTGGAAGTTTTCCTGTGGACTTTTGGTGCTAGAAGCAATTGCATCACTTTTTTGCTGCCCGTGGATGTTCTATTAGGGAGCTGTCTACACTTATCCCATTTGAGCAACTGTTCATAGAAAGAGAGCCCCCACCCCCACTTAGTCTCAACATTGTACAAAACTACTAGGTTCCGCTCCCACTATAACTAAAGCAGCTACCACCCATCCGGGATTCACCCGGACAGTCCAGGTTTTGAATCATGTGTCCGGGTTTCAGACCACCTGATACCCAGACACGATATTCAGAATGGAATGTGGCTCCCCAAGTAACACAACCGCAGAGTGCATAGGTGTGCACATGGGCCCCACCCCCATACACGGACAGGAGAGGAGACAGGGGCTTGATCTGCTCCTCCTCCTCCCAACCCCTCTGTCTGCCCATCGACACTCCAATCCCCGGCGTTCTGTGCCTCAGGAAAGGGCTGGAAGTTTGAAGCTCTGCAACTGGCAGATACAACGTGGATGAAAGGTCTCGATGCCTGAGCCTCCATCCTTGGGTGAGTGAGCTCACCATCCAATGTCTGTGTCTGAAGTTTCCCCCCTCTCTCTCTCTCCTGGATCCAAGCGAGTGAGTACACCAAGGTAAAGGTAAAAAATAATAATTCATATAAAGAAATAACATGCAGTCTAATCTTATTAAAAAATTTTTTTTAAAAACACCCCACAAAAATGTGTAGTTAATTATTGTTTTTTGGGATTGATCATTTTCTTTTTATTTTACAAGATTAAACTGCTTTTTTTTATTTTATTATTTATAGAAATTCTTTATTGAACTGAAAAAATGTTTTATACGCAACATACACTGTTTAGAAGAGTGATTGATCCTTCCTCTCTGTCTTTTCCAGTCTGCTCTTTTAAGGCTTAACGTACACGGGATGTTTTACAACCTCTGCTGAACGAGGAGGAGGGGGGGGCTATGTTTGCTGGCTGCTGGGGGATCTATTGTTGCTGGGGGGGCTAATGATGCTGGGGGATCTATTGTTGCTGGGGGGGGGGGGGGGGGGGCTAATGATGCTGGGGGATCTATTGTTGCTGGGGGGGGGGGGGGGCTAATGATGCTGGGGGATCTACGGTTCTGGGGGATGTCTATTGTTTCTGGCTTTCGGATGGTCTATTGATAGATTGGTAGACTGCTGTGGGGTCTATTGTTTCTGGGGGGGGTATTGTTCCTGGCTGCATGCGATAGATTTTACTGCCTTTCTTGCCACAAAATTTAGCACTACAAAATGATGCTTGGTTCTGTGGGGGTGGTACTGTAAAGGGGTGGAGACAAGGGACAGAGCTCGGGGTGGAGACAAGGGACAGTGCTCGGGGGTGGAGACAAGGGACAGTGACCGGGGGTGGAGACAAGGGACAGAGCTCGGGGGGTGGAGACAAGGGACAGAGCTCGGGGGGGTGGAGACAAGGGACAGAGCTCGGGGGGGGTGGAGACAAGGGACAGAGCTCGGGGGGGGGTGGAGACAAGGGACAGAGCTCGGGGGGGTGGAGACAAGGGACAGTGCTCGGGGGGGTGGAGACAAGGGACAGTGCTAGGGGGTGGAGACAAGGGACAGTGCTCGGGGGTGGAGACAAGGGACAGTGCTCGGGGGGTGGAGACAAGGGACAGTGCTCGGGGGGTGGATAGGGGGCAGGGACAATGGGTGACTAAGGTTGGGGTTGAATCGATTACCTAACCGATTTTCTGGGAAAAAAGCCCAAGTCCTGGGATGGGGGCAACGGGACGGAACGGGGGACGGGGGGGGGGGGCGGTGCGTGAGGGGGTGTTAGGTTATCGTTATAGCAAAAAAAAAAGCACATTCCAAAAAAAAAAATGTTTCACGGTAGAAGTGGTTAATTTTTGCAACATCGAACAAATCCCGTCTCCCTTTTATTACGCGTACTTACGCGTTTTATTTTACATGTGGCAATAAGAAGAGGATTGTGGGGATAGAAATAGAATTAAGATGCGGCCTGAAAGCCGCCTGTGACCCACGTCCGGGAAATACCCGGGAGCCCTAAATACCGGAAAGAAAATCCCCCCTCCCCCATACAGCCAGCCAAACAAATAGACACATTAAAAATCCTCACTTTAAATTATCTCCCTTGTAAAACAAAACGCGTCCCAGCTGAAATCTGCCGGCCGCTAGAATCGAGCGCGCTACAAATATTAATACGGCGAGGATGTGGGATTGAGAGATTAGAGCCGCGGACTCTGGCAAGAGGATTATTTGGGGAGCGCTGGAGAGATTACCGGCGAGGAAAAAAAAAAAAAAGATTTTATCTAAATTGCTAAGAAAAGAGGAAGTGTGTTTTGCGGGATGGATGTGTGAGCGAGCGAGGCGGCACCGCGGGATTCTGGGTAAATAATTCAGCCAGCACAAAATAAAGACGTCGCTTTAATCCGTGTTCTGTGTCATTAATATTTGATTTCGGACAGAACAGCGGGCATTACGATCGCAGGCGGCAAACACCGCGCCGCGTACAATCCGCATTATTGCACGACGCCCGGATATTAATAGCGAAATGGAGGCTCGTTCGTCGGTTACATTCGCCGAGTTGTGCGGCGCGATATTAGCGTCTATTGTGCCGAATGATGCAAAATCATTTTTTTTAGATTGCAAAATGCGTGCGGATTATTAAAGCGCGATAAAGGATTGGCTGCGTATTGTGCTCGGCCTTGTTTGTTCCGTATTGTGCTTCAAGTATCAAATTTAACCCTTTCCTGCCCGGCCCTGGTGTCCGTTTAATAGGGTCTGTACGCCCAGGAAAGGGGGGGGGGGCACTGGGTGATCACGTGACCATTGTGATTGGCTTAGTATGAATGGAGAGATGTTTGACAGCGCGGTCACTGTGCTGGGAGCATGCGGCGAGGGCGCTCTCAACACAGAAAGCTCCACCACCCATTGACACATATGTGCGGCCTATGGGCGTTAAAGCCCACCCCCCTCCTGTAGTTTTCTGCAGGCAGCCTGTAGTGGGTGGGGCATGCTAGGTCCCGCCCACAGGTCCGCTCTTCTCTCTACTTATGCAGGGAAACTGGTCTCGTCTCCACCCCCCTCCTGTCGTTTTCTGCAGGCTGCCTGTAGTGGGTGGAGCCTTCTAGGTCCCTCCCACAACTCTGCTCTCTCTTTGTGCAGAGGGGACTGGTCTTATCTCCGCCCCCTCCTGTAGTTTTCTACAGGCTGTCTGTAGTGGGTGGAGACTGCTGGACTCCTCCCACAACTCTGCTCTCTCTCCTTGTGCAGGGGGACTAGTCTTGTCTCCACCCCCTCCTGTAGTTTTCTGTAGTGGGTGGAGCCTGCTAGGTCCCTCCCACAACTCTGCTCTCTCTCCTTGTGCAGGGGGACTAGTCTTGTCTCCGCCCCCCTCCTGTAGTTTTCTGTAGTGGGTGGAGCATGCTGGGGCCCTCCCACAACTCTGCTCTCTCTCCTTGTGCAGGGGGACTAGTCTTGTCTCCACCCCCTCCTGTAGTTTTCTGTAGTGG
>JBBGZY010003009.1:97500-142500 GCA_037952925.1 Lithobates clamitans | reverse complement strand
ATGTAAATGGGGAGAAAAATACAAATAAAGCCAAAAGAAAGAAAAAAATAAAAAAAGGAACGTATAAAAGGGAATTCTGTCACCGCAGGTATTAATCAGAATACGACTCTCACGATATTCGGCCTGAAATAAAATGTAAAGATCGATATTCTCCACGGATGGTATTTGTATAAATAAATTCCGTCCTCCGTCCTCCGCACAGATTTATGTATTCAGTAAATATTCCAGTTCCCGGATTTCCATTTCAAAGCGCGAGCTCCTGGGGTTTCCCCTCAGCGTACCAAGCCGTCCCTCTGTGTGATGTCAGGCAGATTAGCATTGTGTTCCTGTATATTATATAATATAATCACCCCGTCCGTCTCCTATACAGGGGAGTCCGCGCTGGGGGAGGATTTATGGCTCCCAGAAGAGATTTAGGAAAAAAAAAAAAATTGGGTTAATCCAATCTTACCGACCCACTCAGCACCGCGCCGGGGCGGCATGGCGGGCGATGTGCCAGGGGTCAGAGGAAACTCACCCTGAACGGCTACAATATGGAAATCTACCAATCACACGACTCCCTCACACTGCGCATTATACAAATATCCCCAACAATATATTCCTATATCTGCATAGGAAGGATAGAATCATATCACGAACAGTTATATCACACAGGAGTGACATCACCGCTCTCCAGATATATTATATAGGAGTGACATCACCGTCTCCAGATATATTATACAGGAGTGACATCACCGCTCTCCAGATATATTATACAGGAGTGACATCACCGCTCTCCAGATATAAGATATATTATACAAGAGTGACATCACCGCTCTTTAGATATAAGATATATTATACAGGAGTGACATCACCACTCTCCAGATATAAGATATATTATACAGGAGTGACATCACCACTCTCCAGATATATTATACAGGAGTGACATCACCGCTCTCCAGATATAAGATATATTGTACAGTAGTGACATCACCGCTCTCCAGATATATTATACAGGAGTGACATCACCACTCTCCAGATATAAGATATATTATACAGGAGTGACATCACCGCTCTCCAGATATAAGATATATTATACAGGAGTGACATCACCGCTCTCCAGATATAAGATATATTGTACAGTAGTGACATCACCGCTCTCCAGATATATTATACAGGAGTGACATCACCACTCTCCAGATATAAGATATATTATACAGGAGTGACATCACCGCTCTCCAGATATAAGATATATTATACAGGAGTGACATCACCGCTCTCCACATATATTATACAGGAGTGACATCACCTCTCTCCAGATATATTATACAGGAGTGACATCACCACTCTCCAGATATATTATACAGGAGTGACATCACCACTCTCCAGATATATTATACAGGAGTGACATCACCACTCTCCAGATATATTATACAGGAGTGACATCACCACTCTCCAGATATAAGATATATTATACAGGAGTGACATCACCGCTCTCCAGATATAAGATATATTATACAGGAGTGACATCACCGCTCTCCAGATATAAGATATATTGTACAGGAGTGACATCACTGCTCTCCAGATATAAGATATATTATACAGGAGTGACATCACCGCTCTCCAGATATATTATACAGGAGTGACATCACCACTCTCCAGATATAAGATATATTATACAGGAGTGACATCACCGCTCTCCACATATAAGATATATTATACAGGAGTGACATCACCACTCTCCAGATATATTATACAGGAGTGACATCACCGCTCTCCAGATATAAGATATATTGTACAGCAGTGACATCACCGCTCTCCAGATATATTATACAGGAGTGACATCACCATCCTCCAGATATAAGATATATTATACAGAAGTGACATCACCGCTCTCCAGATATAAGATATATTATACAGGGGTGACATCACCGCTCTCCAGATATAAGATTTATTATACAGGGGTGACATCACCGCTCTCCAGATATAACATGTATTATACAGGAGTGACATCACCGCTCTCCAGATATAAGATATATTATACAGGAGTGACATCACCGCTCTCCAGATATAAGATATATTATACAGGAGTGACATCACCGCTATCCAGATATAAGATATATTATACAGGAGTGACATCACCGCTATCCAGAAATGTTACATTGTATCCGGCTGTAAATCAGGCAGAACTCGGATATCACTATGGAGAGTATTTGGCCTTTATCTCCTTTTATATCTTATTATATGACAAACATTAAATATAATTTGCGGCGTTGTTCTGGGAAGCGTTGCGGCGCGGAGGAGCTGCGCGGGCGGAGGAGCTCCGGAGGAAAACACACAAATAAACACAGAACATAATATACAGATATAATGTGCGGAGGAGAAGGATCCTTACCCGGTACCAGACGATCTCCCGCATCCGCCCATCCGTCCTGAAGTTGCATTTTAGGGTCACGGCGTCTCCCACCACCACCGGGGGGAGGGGCTCGATGGTGACCGTTAAATATCCTAAAAAGAGGACAGAAGAAAAAAAGGAGACTAAATCAATGTGGAATTTTATTTATCAATTTAACCCCTTCAATACCTGGTACCCCTCCCCCTCCCCCCAGTAAATAATATTTTTTTTACATACATTTATCAGCACAGTACAGCGTCATCATATAACTGGTGTGTCTGATCAGGGACACTGGAGACAGTACGGGAAAAAAATAATCCTTATTTTAAATATTTTTTTAATTTTCTTTTTCTTTTTTTTTTTTTTCGACTTGTTTTTCAACACACTTTGACCAGATAAGTATAATGTAACATTGTATTACTTTAGGGAAGTGAGTGAATGAGCAAGGGGGAGTAAGTTATACATTTTTTTTCATAATTTTTTTTACATTTTTGTTCATTTTTTTTTTTTTACAATTTTTTTCTTTATTTTTTTTTACAATTTTTTTCTTTTTTTTTTTACAATTTTTTTCAACACACTTTGACCAGAGCAGTATAATGTTACCATAGTAACATTGTACTACTCTGGGTAAGTGAGTGAGTGGAAGTTATTTTTTTTTTTTTTTCATATTTTTCTTTTTTTTTGTACAATGTAACATTGTACTACTTTAGGGAAGTAAGTGAATGAGTGATGGGGGGAATAAGTTATAATTTTTTTTTTTTTGCACACTGTGACCAGAGCAATAGAATGTTACTAAAGTAGAGGAAGTGATCAGAATTTTTATTTTTATTTTTTTAACACATTATGTTTGCTTATAGCAATGAATTTTATTGCTATAAGCAAGCATTTTACTGAATGAAATCGGTTCAGTTTGTTTTGTTGTGATGAGCTGTGATTGGCCAAAGCTGATCACATGGCACAGATGGGCTGCGATTGCCTCAGTCTGTACCAGGTGGTCATTGTGACCAATCACAGCTAGCAACACAATTGTACACAATGGATGGCTTGAAAGGAAGCCATCCATTGTGTACAACTGTCATGTGACCTGCTGTGATTAGTTACAGCCATCACATGGTACCGGCAGCAGGCCAGCGCAGTGATCATTCAACAGATCGCGCCACAGCGTGGCCCCGCGGGTGCGTGCAAGGTCATATGACGCCCACCTGGAGGAATGAGAGGCAGGCCCCGGCGCTGTTCTGCCATAGGGCAGGCAGGAAGGGGTTAAGCCTATAACTGAACTGTCGATCTCGGTGATCTTTGCATATTTCCTCCAGATCTGTGCAGTAATCCAGTGTGAGACTTCCTGTAGTAAAGACCGCCCACTGCTGCCCTCTCTCCTTGTGCAGGGGGACTGGTCTGGTCTCCGCCCCCTCCTGTAGTTTTCTGCAGGCAGACTGTAGTGGGTGGAGCCTGCTAAACCCCTCCCACAGCTCTGCTCTCTGCACAGGCCATGTACAGCACTGTGATGTCACTGCTTCTGTTACAAAGTAATATCTGGGTTTGTGTTGTAATACAATGTTGCAATGAAACTTTCAAACACTAAAGAAACACATTACACGATGGAGATTTGTCACCTGAGGGGGGAAGTTGTCACTAGAGGGGGGAAGTTGTCAGGCGAGGGGGGAAGCTGTCACCCGAGGGGGGAAGTTGTCAGGTGAGGGGGGAAGTTGTCACTAGAGGGGGGAAGCTGTCACCCGAGGGGGGAAGTTGTCAGGTGAGGGGGGAAGCTGTCACCCAAGGGGGGAAGTTGTCACCCGAGGGGGGAAGTTGTCAGGCGAGGGAGGAAGTTGTCAGGCGAGGGGGAAGTTGTCAGGCGAGGGGGAAGTTGTCAGGCGAGGGGGGAAGTTGTCAGGCGAGGGGGGAAGTTGTCAGGCAAGGGGGGAAGTTGTCAGGCGAGGGGGGGAAGTTGTCAGGCGAGGGGGGAAGTTGTCAGGCGAGGGGGGAAGTTGTCAGGCGAGGGGGGAAGTTGTCAGGTGAGCGGGGAAGTTGTCAGGCGAGGGGGGAAGTTGTCAGGCGAGGGGGGGAAGTTCCCATGGGCGCAGCTTGCCGGTAGGATTTCCAGCTTCAGATCAAGGCAGAGTATTTTAAAAGAAAAAAAAAAAGAAGAAAAAATTGAATTTTTTGGCATTGCAGGACAATCTGCACTAAGAGTTTAAATACACTTTAATGACCGAATATCACATAAATGAGAAAGGCTGCAGCTGCTTATAGCTGGATGATGGTATATTCTGGACACAGGAACGATCGAGCAGAAGGCGTTTTTCTGGGAAACATTCACTTGACCACCTACCTCCTGGAGAATGAGTTCTAGCACAGAGTGTTAGATCCCGAGCTCCCAGTACAGAGATCTCAGAACCAATTTATAACAGCCGAGCGCTCAGCTAGGTCTGCGGGGGGGCTGCACTCTCTGGTCAATACAGCTCCAACTTCCCGAGATAAACCTACTGCTGGAAAGGATACAGACCCTGAATGATACAGACCCTAAATAATACAGATCCCCGAATGATACAGACCCCCAAATGATACAGACCCCCAAATGATACAGACCCCCAAATGATGCACAACACAAACTGTGCCAAGAACCCAAGGACAGTCTATTCTACATTATACTTTACATTTTATAATGGAAAGGATACATTATACAATGTTAAAAAAACGCACTGAATCTAAAGTAGAGCAGATATATAGACAGAGTAAAAGAGAGAGAAAGAAACTAAAATGAGAAAGAAAGAGGGGGGAGAACGAGAGAGGGGGCGAGAGAGAGAGAGAGGGGGCGAGAGAGAGAGGGGGCGAGAGAGAGAGGGGGGGGAGAGAGAGAGGGGGGGGAGAGAGAGAGGGGGGGCGAGAGAGAGAGAGAGAGGGGGGGCGAGAGAGAGAGAGGGGGGGGCGAGAGAGAGAGAGGGGGGGCGAGAGAGAGAGAGGGGGGGGCGAGAGAGAGGGGTCGAGAGAGAGGGGGGCAAGAGAGAGAGAGAGGGGGGGCGAGAGAGAGAGGGGGGCGAGAGAGAGAGGGGGGGGCGAGAGAGAGAGAGAGGGGGGCGAGAGAGAGAGAGAGGGGGGCGGCAAGAGAGAGAGAGGGGGCGAGAGAGAGGGGGGGCGAGAGAGAGGGGGGGCGAGAGAGAGAGAGGGGGGGCGAGAGAGAGAGAGGGGGCGAGAGAGAGGGGGGGCGAGAGAGAGAGAGAGAGAGAGGGGGGCGAGAGAGAGAGGGGGGGGCGAGAGAGAGAGGGGGGGCGAGAGAGAGAGAGAGGGGGGCGAGAGAGAGAGGGGGGCGAGAGAGAGAGAGGGGGGGCGAGAGAGAGAGAGAATGAGAGAGAAAGGGGGCGAGAGAGAGAGGGGGCGAGAGAGAGAATGAGAGAGAAAGGGGGCGAGAGAGAGAGGGGGCGAGAGAGAGAAAGAGAGAAAGGGGGCGAGAGAGAGAGAGAGAGGGGGGCGAGAGAGAGGGGGGGAAAGAGAGAGGGGGGCGAGAGAGAGAAAGAGAGATAGAGGGCGAGAGAGAGAGAGAGAGGGGGGCGAGAGAGAGAGAGAGAGAGAGAGAGAGAGAGAGAGGGGTCCAGAGAGAGGTGGCGAGAGAGAGGTGGCGAGAGAGAGAGGACATGAGAGAGAGAAGAGGCGAGCGAGAGAACGAAAGAAAAAGAGAGAGAACGAGAGAGAGGGGGCAAGAGAGAGAGAGAGAGGGGGGCGAGAGAGAGAGAGGGAGGGGGAGAGAGAGGGGGGAGAGAGAGAGACCATCTTCTGTAGTATGCCCATAGCCTCTGACCATCTCCTGTAGAATTCTCATAGTCTCTGATCAAGTCCTGGGGCATTTCCACAGTCCCTGGACCATCTCCTGTAGCATGCCGGTAGTCTCTGACCGTGTCCTGGAGCATTTCCACAGTATCTGGTCATCTCCTGTAGTTTGCCCATAAGTTCTGACCATGTCCGTGACATGTCCACTGACCATCTCCTCTAGCATGCCTGTAGTCTCTGACCATATCCTCTGGTAGTTCTGCAGTCTCTGACCATCTCCTGTAACATTTCCGTAATTTCTGACCATGTCGTAGGAAATTTCCAGTCTCTGACCATCAAAATACGCAGAGATGAGAAGTGCGTCACAGAAGATGAAGACAATGACACAAATCTCCACGCAGTTTTTTAAGGATTTTTAAAAAATGATTTTTTTTTTCTTTTTTGAAAGTAAAGAACATCAACTGCTTTTGAAGTTGACAAGTCGGCTTTTGCTGCACTTTTTCGATTTTTTGAGGACAAACGTGGAAAACGATGATAAATTTTGAGGTTTGGCGCAGAGCGCGTCCCCCAAAACGACACTGCGGGTAATCCGCGGCAATGACAGGCCTTTCTCCGCGTTCGGATTTGGTACATGGTTTCAATCTCGGTAGCGAGAGGCAATTATACATGAAGCGTCCCCCAAACACCCCAGAAGCACCCCTGTAGGAGCCTCTACGACGCGATTACACCTGCCAAGAGCGCAGCCCCAACCTGACTCAGCAACATCTCCGCGCTCGCTGCTCCGCCGCTTCTCTGCTAAAAGGGGGGGGGGGATGGGAACATCTGAGGTGCCCTTGCTGCTTTGGAGGAGGGGGGGGTTGTCTTTGAAATTGAAGGGGTTAATTAAAGTGTGCTCCCATCCATTAACTGCATACAAAGGAGAAAAAAATGTATTCACAAACAGGATTAATTCAGAGGAAGCGAGCGCACAAAGACTGAAACGCGCAGGTCATATGCAAATGAAGCAGCAAAGGATGAATACAAAGCGACAAAAGGGATACGGAGAGGATAGTCGGTTATTGAGAAGCACCGCCGTATTGTGTGTTCAGCAGGATCGGGCAATAGGGAGCTGCAACTACAAGTCACAGCATGCCCTGAAAAGCTAACCATACTCTGAATGTCCAAATTGTATTATTTATAATAGTCCTCAGTCCCTCCCTTAAAGGAACTTGGTGTCTAAAGCTCTGGTTCCCAACTGGTGGCCCCATGTGGTCCTTTGGCACTTTTTGTGTGGCCCTCAGGGCTCCTGCAGACACTACTGTGTCTCCAATCTAGGACTCCTGAAGCATGTCCCTAGTCTACAGCTCATCCAATAGAATGTTGGCAGTCTTTGACCATCTCCTGTAGTATGCCCATAGCCTCTGACCATGTTCCATGGCATTTCCACACTCTTCGACGATCTCCTGTAGCATACCCGGAAGTATCTAACCATGTCCTGGGGCATTTCCACAGTTCCTGACCATCTCCTGTAGTATGCCCATAGCCTCTGACCAAGTCCTCAGGCTTTTCCACAGTCTCTGACCATCTCCTGTAGGATTTTCATAGTCTCTAAACAAGTCCTGGGGCATTTCCACAGTCCCTGGACCATCTCCTGTAGCATGCCGGTAGTCTTTGACCATGTCCTGGGGCATTTTCACAGTCTCTGACCATCTCCTGTAGCATGCTAGTAATTTCTGACCATGTCCTAGGAAATTTCCACAGTCTGACCATCTCCTGTAGCAAGCCTGTAGTCTCTGACCATGTCCTGAGGTAGTTCTGCAGTCTCTGACCACCTCCTGTAGCATGCCCGTAGTCTCGGACCATGTCATGTGGTATTTCTATAGTCTCTGACCCTCTCCTGTATCATGTCTGCAGTTTTTGACCATCTCTTGTATCATGCCTATAGCCACCGACCATATCCTGTTGTGTGTCAGCTGTTTAATACTCAATATTCACTATTAATAAGTGTGGCCCATAGTCTCTGACCATGTACCATGGCATTTTCACAGTCTCTAGCCATCTTCTGTAGTTTGCCCATAGTTTCTGACCATGTCCTGTGACATGTCCACAGTCTCTGACCATCTCCTGTAGCATGCCCGTAATTTCTGACCATGTCCTAGGGAATTTCCAGTCTCTGACCATCTCCTGTAGTCTCTGACCATGTCATGTGGTATTTCAATAGTCCCTGACCCTCTCCTGTATCATGTCCACAGTTTTTGACCATCTCCTGTGTCATGCCTATAGCCACCAACCATATCCTGTTGTGTGTCAGCTGTTTGATACTGAATATTCACTATTAAGTGTAGCCCCTGACATCACCAAAGGGCTACACTAGAGGTCCCCTGTAATCAAGAAAGCTGACCACCACTGATCAAAAGGTCCCTATCTCACCAACATACAAACACTTAATCGGGGCCAATTTGGAAAGGAACCAATTAAACTACCAGCATGGATACAAGAAAAGGGGGAAATATATAACCAATACACTGGGACTTTGAATGAGGTGCATTTAAATTAACCTACCAGCATGGATTTTCAGTGTGGAAGGAAACCAACGTTCACAGAAGATACCCACACAAACACAGGGAGAACATGCAGAGTCCATGCAGATAGTGTCCCAAGTGGAATTTGAACCAGAAGCCTCTTTACTACAAGGCAGAAGTGCCAACATATGGAGGCACCATCAGGAACTATATACACGCCATCAGGAACTATGTAGGTACCATCAGGAACTATGCAGGGACCATCAGGAATTCTGCGGGAACTATACAGGCACCATCAGGAACTATACAGGCACCTTTAGGAACTATGCACACACCATCAGGAACTATGCAGGCACCATCAGGAATTATGTAGGAACTAGAAGTACCATCAGGAACTATATACACACCATCAGGAACTATGCAGGTACCATCAGGAACTATGCAGGAACTATGCAGAAACCATCAGATGGGAGGTCAATCAGCCACAGCTCAAGGAACCCCTACCAACCTCTGCTGGAACCCTGGTTGAGAATGGTTGTCCAAATAAACACATAGGTAGATATTTTTTTTTTTTTTTACTGCATAAGAACCACAAGTCTCAGAATGCCATTGCAGTAAGCGTTCCTCACACCTTGACCAAGCCAAAGCCTCAAGCTACTGAGAACCGCAAGTCCCAGCATTCCGTAAAAAAACCTGCAATAACATGCTTTGGCTGGTAGTTCTTGCTGCAAGGTTTCCTTTCCCAGCAGCCGCCCCCACGCGATGGCGTCCAGCAGAAACTCAGAAATATCCTCTTCCAGACTACCTGGCGGCTGTAGAACACTCATGATTATAATTGCCTTTAATGAGCGGTGTAAAAGTTCTATAGTTTTCCTTCTAGAAATAGTTACTCCCCGGAGCCATTCTTAAGGAATGTAAAAAAACTGCAGTCTATATAAAATGAGGAACCGTTATATCTACAGATACGCAGATAGACGATCGTTAGGAAGAATTGATGACTTTGCAGCTGACCTTTCGAATGGAGAGTGGTTATGGGAGGATCTGTCTCTGGGTATTGCAAACGGCCTTCTCTTCACTAACATATCACAGCGCTGGGGAGAATGAACAAAAAGAAAAAAAAAAGGAACGAAGGCGATATCCTGTTATCTAAAGGCCAATTGTTGAGATTATCATTAGAGACCCAATGGTGCTTGTTCTTGCTTTTCCATCTAAGTCCATGCTCACCACAAGACAAAATAAGCTATTAGCCTAAAATTTGCATAAGCCACGCCTCCTGACACAGTGTGCTGTCGTAACTCCTGCAAAAAGCAGGGGCAAATACTAAAGCTGGATATACACTATACAACTTTTGTTGTTCGATTTCCTTTAGATTTACCTTCAACTTTGTAGTGCAAGGGCCGGCCTGACTGCATACAAATTGAAAGTGTTTAGGTTTGACCTCCATATTATATAGTTTTGGTAAATCTAAAAGGAAAAAAAAAATCTAAAAAAAATTGTATAGTGTGCATCCATCTTAAGGGATGACCAGTGAAGGCAAAAAGATTGACCATAGGCTCAGACACTTGTACCTACACATGGGATCTTGTGTCTACTGTTGCCACCACCTACCATTGTATTCGCAGAATTTTTATTCCGGTTTAGCCAGGTCTGGGTTTATTAATTCTTCAAATTGGCTACTACAGTGTCCTTTTAGGATGCATCTCATCAATCGTCCTACTCTCCCAAAGTTCAATCTTCCTCTAAAGCTTGGTGCTTTGTCAGACACCATCTGCTCTACTCCTCGAAACCTCAATTCCTTGTCAGTCCTCATCCCCTCTCCTCCTCCAAACCTCAATCCCTTGTCAGGTATAACCTCAAGTCTTCCAAACCTGACTTTTCATTTTGGTCATCCTCCTCTCTTTTTCTCTAAACTTCAGCCCCTTGCCAGTCACCATCCCCGCTCTTCTTCTAAACTACAGTTGCTTATCAGTCCTCCTTCCATCTTCTCTCCCAAAGCTTGGCCCCTTGCCAGTCACCATCCCTGCTCTTCTTCCAAAATTTAGTGACTTATCAGTCCTCCTTCCATCTTCTCTTCCAAACTTTGGCCCCTTGCCATTCACCATTAACTCTCCTCCTTCAAACCTAAATGACTTGTCCGTTTTCACCCCCCCTCTTCCTCCAAACCTCAATCACCTGCCAGTCATCCTCCCATTGCCTCCTCCAAACCTCAATCACTTGTCAGTCATCCTCCCCTCTCCTCCTCCAAACCTTGATCCCTTGTCAGTCACAATCTACTCTTCTCCTCCAAACCTCAGTCACTTTTCTGTCATCCTCCACTCTCTTCCTCCAAACTTCGGCCTCTTGCCAGTCACCATCCCCACTCTTCTACAAAAACTTTAGTCGCTAATCAGTCCTCCTTCCATCTTTTCTTCCAAACCTTGGTCTCTTGGAAGCGATTCTCCTCTCTTCCTCCAAACCTCAGTCACCTATCAGTCATCTTCCCCTCTCTTCCTCCAATCACTTGTCAGTCATCTTCCTCCAAACATCAGTCACCTGTCAGTATTCATCCCCTACACACGTACACACTATCACTCTTTTCGACATCAAAATGGTGGATTTTTGTTCGAAGGATGTTGGCTCCAATGTGTCTTGCATACACACAGTCACACCAATGTTGGACAACAATTACGGACTTACGGACTCGGAGTTTCCGCCAACAAGCTCACATCCAACATTTGTTGTCGGAAAATCCGACCATGTGTACGCGGCATTACTCTTCAAATCGTAGGTACTTGTCCGTTATTTCCTCCTCCTCTAAACATCAGCCACTTGTTAGCCTAGCTCTTCCTCCACAAGTCACTCACTCCATGGTCATAATCAGGTTGCTAATTACTGTGAAAGGTGATGCTCAAGTTTATATGGAAAGTACTATGCTGGGGAGTCTCACCCCTGCAGCAAAAAAAAAGCATTCATAAACACTGAGAAGTCTGTAAGGGGCTGTGACCACACCCCATGACCTTCCCCTGCAGAGCCAGAAAGTCTAAGGTGTCGTGACCACACCCCATGACCTTCCCCTGCAGAGCCAGAAAGTCTAAGGTGCCCTGACCACACCCCATGACCTTCCCCTGCAGAGCCAGAAAGTCTAAGGTGTCGCGACCATGCCCCATGAACTGCCCCTGCAGAGCCAGAAAGTCTAAGGTGTCGTGAACATGCCTGTGAACTGCCCCTGCAGAGCCAAAAAGTCTAAGGTGTCGTGACCATGCCCCATGACCTTCCCCTGCAGAGCCATAAGGTCTAAGGTATCATGACCACACCCCATGACCTTCCCGTGCAGAGCCAGGAAGTCTAAGGTGTCGTGAGCATGCCCCGTGAACTGCCCCTGCAGAGCCAGAAAGTCTGAGGATATCGTGACCACACCCCATGACCAATTCAAAACTTGAAAACCATCCACATACTTAAGCTGGCCACAGACCTTAGATTATGGTCACGTTGAAGAGATTTGATTATAAAAATTTTCCACTGGGCCTGATGCCAACATAACCAGGAATGAAGAATGATGAAATACACTGACAGCTTATCTCTCGGTAAATAAGATGACCTATTCAAGATAAAAACATTTGGATTGGGCAACACTCAACCAATGAACAACCCTAATCACTCCAAGTCCCCTTCCACGGCAAGTCTGATAGCACATTTCAGCTGGTTTGCATGGGATGATGACCGTTTACAGCTAAAGTCAAGCAAGACAGCTAAACACACCTGAAATACCGATAAAGGAAAGCAGTTTTAACAGTTAGAGGATTTGTATCTTCAGATTGGGCAAATATATAGGAGAATCAAAAAGTAGCGAATCAGCAGTTCTCCCGATTCCGGGTTCTCTCGTTGCGATAACGGCGGGGAATTCTTCAGCCTCTTAGATCTCACCCAGGACAAGGGAGGCCATGTATTCACTGTTCATAAACACAGAGTCTTATTTACACCCCGGTAAAGGCTTATTGATGACTGGAAGGAACAGATGACGGGGAGGACTCCGGGGGTTACAGAGAAATATTCCCATTATTAGTGTTACAAGAAACAGAAGAAGGAGGTAATTGTTTCCCACAGGGATTCCCACATCCCGCAATCACCCGTCCTCACCTTCTGTGTAATACAAAGAAAATGCAGGAAAATAAACAGATGTGATTTATAAAACACTTGTGCGGTGCGCCCCGGAACATTATCCCCGGGTGCCACAAATAGCTGTGCTACCTTATAATCACATCCTATCATCAGAAGAAAACATTCAACAGATACACAAGAGTGTTGCCTGAAATGTTAATATATATATATTGTCAGTGGCGGCTCGTCCATTAGGGGCGCAGAGGAGGCGCCCCCCCATCTACGTGTCCGGCCTCCTAATCTACATTAGACATGTGCAATTAGTTTCGTTCCGAATTCGTCTTTTTAACAAATTTCGTCAATAAACCCGTTTAACAAATTTTTTCCGAATATTCATAAATTTGTAAATTCATAAATGCATAGATTCGTAATTGAAATTTGGACCAGAGATACAGGGATTATTGCGGTGCCAAAAGAAAACTAAATCACATAGAATATAAACGTATAATATTTTATTAACATAGTTAAAAAGATTTGTACAATGTTACAATTTGATTGTGAATTTTTCATTATAGAGTTTACAGTAGCGATACAGGTACAACCAACTGTCCCTGAGGATGCCATTTCAGGCGAAACATGTAGGACCTCCGATTACCTGCTTACAAGATTGGCCACCACGCTCCTAGGCTAGGTCTTGTCATCATTGCTACAAATTGGTTTTAATTTTTTGTAGTTTGGTGCACACCCTGGATATGTAACATTGTACAAATCTTTTTAACTTTGTTAATAAAATGTTATAGGTTTATATTCTATGTATTTTAGTTTTCTTTTGGCACCACAATAATCCCTGTATCTCTCGTCCAAATTTCAATTCTAAATCTATTGGGATGAGGTGCCGTATTGTTCAGAGGACCATCCAGTCACTTCAACCTATTTTTTAAGTCATAGATTCGTAAATTTGAATATTCAAAAAGTCATAAATTCCTAAATTCATAGATTCGTAAATTTGAATATTCAAAAAGTCATAAAGTCATAAATTCATAGATTCGTAAATTTGAATATTCAAAAAGTCATAAATTCCTAAATTCATAGATTCGTAAATTTGAATATTCAAAAAGTCATAAATTCCTAAATTCATAGATTCGTAAATTTGAATATTAAAAAAGTCATAAATTCATAGATTCGTAAATTTGAATATTCAAAAAGTCATAAAGTCATAAATTCGTAAATTCGAATTTTCGGAAATCCGAAAACAAGAATGAAAAAAATTCAAAAGAAGGAAAATCAGAAAATCTGAAATATTAAACTAACTAATAGTAACTTAACTATTACTATCTATTAAATTATAGGTATTGGAATTTACTTTCAAATTTGGCTGTTAGAAAACGTAAGAAATACAAAATTTATCCGAAGTTACGAATTATCCGAAATAACGAATGCCGCATCTAAATGAATAAAACGTAACCAATTAATAATAAATAATAATAAAAACTTTTTATTATTATTATTATTATTAATTCATTCCGTTCCATTCGTTTAGAGGCGGCATTCATTATTCCGGATAATTTGTAACTTTGGATGAATTCGTATTCGTTAAGTTCACTATAAAATTTCTATAATTTACTAGTTAGTTATTAGTTAGTATTTCAAATTTTCGGAGTTTCCAATTTACGAATTTACAAATTTCCGAATTTCGATCATAACGAGTGACCTTAAAAATTAAAAAATTAAATTAAACCAAAAGAAACTAAAAAGAACACATTTTTCGGCAGTGCACATGTCTAATCTACATGCAGGGCACCATACGCACGGATTCCAATGGAGGGGAGGGGGGGTTTGAAGCGCGGTATTAGAGCAAGAGGCTGTGTGACAATAGCGAATGAATATTCTCACACTGATCCTCCTCCTGGCCAATCAGGAACCATCACCCAACTGGCTGGGTGGACCCAGCAGGCTCCATCCACTACAGAAAAATACAGGAGGGGTGGAGACAAGATCAGTCACCCAGCACAAGAGTGAGTAGAGCAGTGGGAAGAGTCTAGCTGGCCCCACCCCTACAAAAAAAATAAAGGAGGGGCGGAGCCACGACCAGTCCCCCTGCACAAGGAAAGGGGGCAGCAGTGAGCGTTTTCTATTACAGCAGCCAAAGCCTGTGTAGAAAAGCCCGTTCCCTGCCAGCAGGATGCAGACCCAAATGTATAGCTCTGCAATCAGCAAAGCTTATACACCCAACTGATTGGGGAGCTCTAGATCTTATTCTACAAGGGTGTGTGTTAGACCTAATTGTTGCTTCATTTTTTGGGGGGGGGGGCACAAACAACCCCCCTTCCCGCCTGGTCCGCACTTACCCCATCCATATCACGGCTTCCCCCGGCTAATCTGGTCTTAAGATCCGCCCCCTGTCTCGACTGGCTGGGAGGAGAAGCCGGAAGACAATAGCAAATATTGATTTGCTAATGTCAGAAATGGGTGGGTTCGGGGCACACTGCCCCATCTTTTTGAGGCCATATAGAGCCTCAGTCTCTAATCACGTGCTTCAAAAAATAAATAAATCATTGAAACCTAGGGGTCCCCTGTGCCCCTTATGGACCGGCCGCGCTTGGTTAAACCTCTGCAGAGAGACCACTGCTTCTCCAAAAAAAGAGCAAGGGTCCCATTCAGGGCTGGGACAAGGGGGGGGGGGCAGGAGGGGCGGCTGCCCTGGGCACAATGGTTTAGTGCAGAGATGGGAGTGCCCTGACCTTAACCCTAAGGGAAGGTTGGGGGGGGGCAGTTTGGCATCTTTGCCCTTGGCCCTGGATGACCTTGTCCCGTCACTGGTCCCATTCTGCAGCAGGCTGGCAGGGGGCAGGCTTTGCTACACAAGCTGCGACTGTTTTAGATGCATGGAACACCTGTGCAAGCTCAGACGCCGTAGGTACACTCCGGTGAATGAGGCCTAAAAAGACTAAATATTTTGATGTGAAATTTAGCTTTTTTTATCGCTCAGGCCCGATTAGTCATATCTGATTTTTTTTTTTAACCCAAGTGGCCCCGGGGTCTCTCTGCCGCACCAAACCGCGGCAGAAGATTGATTTTTATACGGAGCGCTTTCTGTTGTGAATTAGGAGCTCTCGCGCGGCGTTAAATCTCCGGGTGTTTCGGCATTGTACAATCCGGGGGTGATGACAATCTCGGCGTTCTCGAACATTTTTTTTTTTCTGGGTGAATTACGGAAACGCTCGCTTAATAGTTTTTCTGACCTGCGCTGGGGGCATATCGCGGGATTAATGGCGATGTCCGTACCCCTCTGACTATCATTAATTCTGCCCGGGATGTGTAATAGCCTGCCTTGTCTCCGCCAGAACCGTCTTATCTGACTCCCCCCCCCCCCCGCGCGCTTTGTCTTCGTTCCTCTCTCGGAAAGCACTGGAAGGAGACCGGCTGATTTGGGTTATAAACAATGCGGGTTTGATAGCATCGGAAAGGCTGAGTCCGGCGAGGCCGATAGCATCTTGCCTCGTCTCCGACTCATTTTTCTCATCTCTGACTTTTATTTCGGCACGCTGTGGCTCCCTTCTGGCCTCGTGCTGAGTATACAGAGGAGACTGTCTGTTCCCATTTATCGAGAAATAGAAACGCTCCTCCAAGACGCCGCGTTCCGTGTCAGATGTAAAACGCGGCACACAGATTTCAGGGGGGGGGGGGGCTCATTACAACATCTGTGCATTCTCCGAGAAAAATCAACATGTACGGCCGGTGATATAAGTGTACGCCGGCCTCAATAACTAACTGATGGTGATTGGCGCTCTCCCTCTAGCGTCATCAGCAGGCATCTAATCTGGCGTTTTTGAAGCCTCACGAAAGCGCCCGTTAAAGCTCCGTGTCAAGGATGCGCATTGCAGCGGACGGTGTTGTTCACATGGGCCCCCCCCCAATTGCGTCACTTCGCCAGGCAAAAAAAAATTATCCAACATTCGTCTGGCTTCACCCCCCCCCACCCCCCCAACACCTCCATTCATGTACCTATGGCATTCGCAGCGCGTTTGAAAGAGCCAGAAAAGTCCTTTAGGGGTGCCGTGGCAACAGTCCCCATCTGAGCGCCATCCCATGTTAACCACAGAGAAGAGAGAGCACAGCCCGCACCTCCTCCCGGCTCTCTTCTCCTGCCTGCTGCCATCTGTACCATTGTCAGCAAAACTGAAAGCTGTGCGGGTTGCTCACCTGTGTCCTACCAAAGTCATCAGTTGCTAAGGACATGTCGGGCGGCCCGCACAGCTTTCCGTTTTGCCAGCAATAGTACAGATAGCAGCAGGGAGGAGGAGAGAGCCGGGAGGAGGTGTGGGCTGTGCGCTCTCTCTCTCTCCTGTCTGTTCATGGGAGTTAACACAGGATCGCTCTCACAAACAGGAGAGAGAGCGCACAGCCCGCACCTCCTCCCGGCTCCCTCCTCCTGCCTGTTG
This sequence comes from Lithobates clamitans, assembly GCA_037952925.1. Classification (NCBI taxonomy): domain Eukaryota; kingdom Metazoa; phylum Chordata; class Amphibia; order Anura; family Ranidae; genus Lithobates; species Lithobates clamitans. The sequence continues at coordinate 125,344 of JBBGZY010003009.1, read as the reverse complement.
CCATCTGTACTATTGTCAGCAAAACTGAAAGCTGTGCGGGTTGCCACCCCCCATGTCCTACCAAAGTCATCAGTTGCTAAGGACATGTCGGGCGGCCCGCACAGCTTTCCATTTTGCTAGCAATAGTACAGATAGCAGCAGAGAGGAGGAGAGAGGAGGAGAGAGCCGGGAGGAGGTGCGGGCTGTGCGCTCTCTCTCTCTCCCCGAGTTAACACAGGATCGCTCTCACAGACAGGAGAGAGAGAGCACAGCCCGCACCTCCTCCCGGCTCTCTCCTCCTGCCTGTTGCCATCTGTACTATTGTCAGCAAAACTGAAAGCTGTGCGGGCTGCCCCCCCCCGTGTCCTACCAATGTCATCAGTTGCCAAGGAAATGTCGGGCGGCCCGCACAGCTTTCCATTTTGCTAGCAATAGTACAGATAGCAGCAGAGAGGAGGAGAGAGTCGGGAGGAGGTGCGGGCTGTGCGCTCTCTCTCTCTCTCTCTCTGAGTTAACACAGGATCGCTCTCACAGACAGGAGAGAGAGCGCACAGCCCGCACCTCCTCCCGGCTCTCTCCTCCTGCCTGTTGCCATCTGTACCATTGTCAGCAAAACTGAAAGCTGTGCGGGTTGCCCCCCCCCGTGTCCTACCAATGTCATCAGTTGCCAAGGACATGTCAGGCGGCCCGCACAGCTTTCCATTTTGCTAGCAATAGTACAGATAGCAGCAGAGAGGAGGAGGGAGCCGGGAGGAGGTGCGGGCTGTGCACGCTCTCTCTTTCTCTTTCTCTCTCTCTCTCTGTGTATGGGGGAGTTAACACAGGATCGCTCTCACATCTTAATGTACAAGGGTTGATTACCACCCTCTAGCTCTGTTGCCTGGACAGGAGCAGTGTGGGGAGGAGATAGAGGATGGTAATCAACTCCTGTACAGTCTGTTGATGGGAGTTAACACAGGATAGCTTTTACATCTGACTGTACAGGAGTTGATTACCACCCTCTATCTCCCCCCCACACTGCTACTGTCCAGGCAGCAGAGCTAGAGGGAGGTAATCAACCCTCGTACATTAAGATGTGAGAGCGATCCTGTGTTAACTCCCCCATACAGAGAGAGAGAGAGAGAGAGAGAGAGAGAGAGAGAGAGAGAGAGAGAGAGAGAGAGAGAGAATAGAGAGAGAGAGAGAGAGCGAGAGAGCGAGAGAGAGAGCACAGCCCGCACCTCCTCCCAGTAACTATCTGTTATTTCGAATGTGAGCGCGATCCTGGATACCAGCTGAGATAATAGTACCAGAATCCATAACCTTGGAAAACCAACACGGAGGAGGCGTCTGGAAGGGCTTGTTTGCACTAGTGGTTGAGAGGTGATAAAGCCTGGCTGTTGAGCCATGTTTTTACCGATCCCCCTTTAGCTGAAGAGGCAGCGGCCCAGGGTGTACGCATGCCGTGGTTGCGATGCTTTGCAGCCGTGGCTGGTAAAATATAACCTCCCCATAACCACGTGCAATTTGCAGCACGCTAGTGATGGGATCAAGGGGTTAAAGCCAGGGCCGTCTTAATAGCATCTTGGGCCCCTGGGCAAAGTAATGCACTGGGGCCCCTACCAGCCTGCCCCAATTTACACACCTACTCTCCAAAATGTAAGTATAAATAGCTGAATTTAACATATACAGTATTTATTGGTACTTTCAATCAAATCTAAAAGATGGGGGGGGTGAGGGGGAGGGGAATCAGGAGGGCACAATACTGGAATCAGAAGGGCACAGTGCAGGTTCCGGGACACGGCCATGTCGGGACAGCTTAGTAAAAAACTCCCAGAAAATCCGGGACAGTTGGCAAATATGATGTAAAGCAAGATTATCATGGGGCCCCCATGCACTTGGGGCCCCTGGGCAGTGCCCAGGGGTGCCCATGCATTAAGATGGCCCTGGTTAAAGCGCCTCTTCATCTTCTGTCAAATGCTCTTTGATTGGCGATCTGAATGAGGATCACTCTTCAGAGATCAAAGCACAAGTGAACAAGCCAGAAGGAATTATTTTATGTGATGCAAACACGGGCAAATTGGGTGCAATTTCCAAGCACTCCCTTCAATCTCCTGTCTGATCTGCAATGATACAATGTAACGGGAAAAGCACGGAGCGACGGCTCAATACCGAGAGCGTATCAGACACGCGAGTGACAGCCCAGACAGCCAATAGCAGGAGGAGGAGAAGAATCCCTCCCCGGGGTGACATGTTGGCAATGCAACATTGTATCAATAATCAGGAAGAACAGCTGGATAGTAAAGCAGCATACTGAGCCGCCATTGATGTGTAATGAACAGCAGGTTTCCTTCTTATTATCAGAAAACACGGGAACACTGATACACGGGAACAATGATACACGGGAACAATGATACACGGGAACACAAGCACAGACAGGGGGAGGAGGGGGGGGGGTGTTAAAGTGATATTAAAAGCTCTCAGCAGCTGATATATTCACTCGCTGAATACGCGGCTCCTTCACCTTTAGTCTTTGCCCAGGTTCCAGTTTAAGCTGCAGCCATGACCACTTCTCCAAGTTTCCTGATAAGGACGCCAATGATGGAGCACAATTCCTCCCACTAACACCAACAATAGGGCCCAATGACATCAATGATGGGGCACAATTTCTCCCACTGACATCAATGATGGGGCAAAATTCCTGCCACTGACACCAATGATGGGGCACAATTCCTCTCAATGACATCAACAATTGGGCCCAATGACACCAATAATGGGGCACAATTCCTCCCACTGACCCGAGCGATAGGGCACAATTCCTTCCAATGACGCCAACCATGGCCATGGCCAAAACCATGGCCATTTAAAGTTGCCCCCTATGGCCATTAATTTTTCAAGTTGCCTGTTTTTTGGCTACAACAACCTCCATTCTTCTGGAAAGACTTTCCACAAGACTTTGGAGGGAGTCTATGGGAATTTGTGCCCATTTGGTCAGGTACTGATGTCGGATGAGAAGACCTGGCTCACATGTTAGGCCTCACGTTGGGCACCAGAAAAAAAAAAAAAAAACCACACCACATTGGTGTTCCAATTTATCCGAAAGGTGTTCAGTAGGGTTGAGGTCAGGGCTCTGCAGTTTCTCCTTAAACTGGTCAAGCCATGTCGTTGCTTGCTCTATTTCTCTGGGAAGCCTTCCCTTTAAATTTTGGAGTGCGTCTGTGGAAATTTGTGTCCAAATCAGCTGAAGGAACATTTGTGAGGTCAGGTACTGATGTTGGATGGGAAGACCTGGATCACAATCTGCGTTCCAGTTCATCCCAATGGTGTTCAGTAGGGATGAGGTCAGGGCTCTGGGCAGGACACTCAGTTTCCTCCACACCAAACTGGTCACACCATGTCTTTAATGTCTTTATGAAGCTGGCTTTGTGCACAGGGGCAAAGTCATGGTGGAACAGAAAAGGGTCTTCACCAGACTGTTACCACAAGGTTAGATGAGCACATTTGTCTACAATGTCTTTTTAATATGATGTATTACCAGGACCCTTCACTGGAGACACCTCAACTCCATCATTTACAGTGGTATCCACCCACATAAAGTGCAACATGAGCCCTACCCCCCTCCCTCCAACAAACAATGCTTCCCATTCGTCCCTAGCTAATCATCCCAACTATTTTAAAAGAATGAATCCAAATGGCCTAAATGGCTATCTGCAATCACTTGGCATTCTGGATCCTTGGCTTTGTACATGGGGGACAGTCATGGTGGAACAGAAAAGGGTCTTCACCAAACTTACTACAAAGATGGAAGAGCACCATTGTGTAGAATGTCTTTGTATAATGATGTATTACCAGGACCCGTCACTGGAGACACCTCAACTCCATCATTTGCAGTGGTATCCACCCACATAAAGTGCAACACAAGCCCCACCCCCTCCCTCCAACAACGATTCCCATTCCTCTCTAGTTAATCATCCCAACAATTATAAAAGAACGATGGCCCAAAAGGCGATCTTCGATCACTTGGCATCCTGGGTGACAAGTGTTCTTTCTCCCGGACGGTAGAGTGGAGAAGTCATTCTATAGGGACTCAACATCACTTTGTTTGCCCCGAAAAAGGGACGGAACGCACCTGAGCTGAAGCCATCTTTTACTCATTTTATTCACATTCATGCTACAGGGAGTTGGTGGCTGTATGCAGCTGGCCGCCATTTTGTTCAAATCAGTTTGTGTTGATGTGGACACTTCCCATGAGGTGCATCAGCTGGGTCCTTCCAATGTCCTAAATTGCGCTTGCAAAAAACAACAAACTTATTCTTCTGTACAAAATAATTTAGAAGTGCTTAGAAAACACAATATGTATAAACAATGAGTGCATAAAGTGCTTATACAAAGGTGGAGAAAATATGTTAAAAATCGGTGATCATAAATAAAAAACCACTCAATCAGTCCATAACAAATATGAATCGTTTTGACCAGAAAGTCCACTTCATGTATTTTCGTCACCATACACTAAGGATTGGTACACCAAGATGCTTCAAATCAGGTGTGCATTGATAGCAGTGGAGGAAGTAATAGATGTACGCTTACCCCAAAAGGTGGACCTCCCCTGTAGCAAGGTCTTATCAGCTTGCAGATTTCGCCCTCTGCAGGGACCAGCTGTTAATCTCCTGGTCTTGGCAGCGTGTACCTCCGACTTCCGTATGGTCGGGATGGTCCAACTGTCCCAATCTCAAAGGGGGAACTCAGAAATGGAGAAGTCCACATACAGGAAAAAACGGCATAAGGAGAAAAAACTCCAATAGTGTGATAACGTTTAAAAATGTTTATTGGTTAAACCAACCACAAGTGAACATAAAAAATCCAGACATAGAATTCTATTAAAAAAGCCGGCATAATCAAAGGCAGAACGCCCGTGCAAATCAACTTTCCAGAACACGTGATGGCTAGCACTGCGAGGCCACGCCCTACATGTTTCGTCATACGTGACGTCTGGATTTTTTATGTTCACTTGTGGTTGGTTTAACCAATAAACATTTTTAAACGTTATCACACTATTGGAGTTTTTTCTCCTTATGCCGTTTTTTCCTGTATGTGGACTTCTCCATTTCTGAGTTCCCCCTTTGAGATTGGGACAGTTGGACCATCCCGACCATACGGAAGTCGGAGGTACACGCTGCCAAGACCAGGAGATTAACAGCTGGTCCCTGCAGAGGGCGAAATCTGCAAGCTGATAAGACCTTGCTACAGGGGAGGTCCACCTTTTGGGGTAAGCGTACATCTATTACTTCCTCCACTGCTATCAATGCACACCTGATTTGAAGCATCTTGGTGTACCAATCCTTAGTGTATGGTGACGAAAATACATGAAGTGGACTTTCTGGTCAAAACGATTCATATTTGTTATGGACTGATTGAGTGGTTTTTTATTTATGATCACCGATTTTTAACATATTTTCTCCACCTTTGTATAAGCACTTTATGCACTCATTGTTTATACATATTGTGTTTTCTAAGCACTTCTAAATTATTTTGTACAGAAGAATAAGTTTGTTGTTTTTTGCAAGCGCAATTTAGTTTATTTTACATGTTTGTCACTTCATAGATATTTGGAGTTTTTTTTGCAGCTGCACTTTTTGTATATATATTTATTTTCTTATCACACATTGCTCATTAGCGCAGGTTGTTTTCACCATATTCTTCCAATGTCCTGCATACTTAAGTGGCAGTTTAGTGACATTACAACAAGACCAATCAGAGGCTGGATCTCCAAACTTCACTCCTTGAAAAGACGCACGGTGGGATAATGTGACAGAAGATTCAAGTAAGTAATAAAAGGGCCTCCAAAAGGTTTATCCTTTTAAATGTGAATGAATGGGAAAGATTGGTGGGTTTCCACCTTTGCTTGAAGAGGATCTTTTAAAACTAACCCGTCCTCTAGATCCCTGTTAAATCAGACATGTCGACAATCAAAATTCGGATGAACTTTTTGTTATTCGGAGATTTGGATGCAGCCGAATTTCAGAATTCAGAACAAATTTAGAGTGATATTAAAGTCTTGGGTATAACAAACATGGTTATACTTACCTCCTCTGTGTAATGGTTTTGCACAGAGCAGCCCAGATCCTCCTCATCTCGGGTCTCCCCATTGGATCTCCTGGCCCCTCCCTCCTGCCGATTCGCCGAGTGCCCCCACAGCAAGCAGCTTGCTATCATGACGGCCCATGTATTTAAACCAAGACAGGTGTTCTTAGAATACCAAAATGGAACCACCTATTGTTTTTGTGGCCCTATCTACTATGACTCACATTAGGGAGCTGTGCTCATAGATATGCACCCATAAAGGCTGGTTGTCCTCCAGCAAGGTGACCGAAGCAGCCAAAGATCTAGAGCTGTCTAGCGGCACCTGTCATGGCCCTCCCTTGCCGCTTCTTATCGTCCATTATCCTAGAGAGGTGTCGGGCGGCGCTTGTGACCCGCGCTGAATTAAAGCCCTGATGGAGACGGCCGCATAGACTCATGAAGGCGGAATCTCCGTACCACTCCTATAAAGTGCAGGCTCCTAATGCGCTAATGGAATTATTTGGCATTTTCCAAGCTCTTGCATTGACCTTGGAAAGTGAGGGCTGAGAGGTTGATGCAATCAAACACAGCGATTTCGCGCCACGCAGATTAGTATGCGGAGAGCGAGGCCTCCTCGCCTTCAGCCGGGGAAAAAGATGCCACTGAAAGGTGTCATTTTTCAAGAGCTGACACCCTCTGCTCTCTCTCTCTCTCTTTCTCTCCATATGAAGGCTTGATATTTATCGAAGGATGGGATATACATATACATATATATTTTAGGTGATGGGCAAGAGAGCGGCAGGGTGCCCAGAGGGATAAAATAGATCTTGGTTGCCAGTTCCTTCGAGGAGAGATTTGTGAGGCTCGAAGTTTACGGTCTGTCACTACACACAGCCGCTAACAAGGAATGCTCAGCACTCCTGGAAGCATGCACAGTCTTAGATCTACCCAGCATTTTCTTCCTAGCTTGTGTCCATAGACAATAAGAGTGTCAGCATTTAGGACCAGAAAAAAACAAGGCTCAGTTCCCAGTTCCATCAGAAGAGGAAAACCTGGCTTAAAGTGAGCAGCATATCATGAGTTAATGTAGCCCAAAAATCATTAAAGTGGTGGGAAGAATGAAAAGCGGGCATCTTCTGGTCTTCTCTAGCAATCTGAGAGTCCCGTCAATAGGAGGACTCGAATATGGAATTTTGAGAGTGGAAAGGAGTAGACAGGGATGCCCCCTACTATATCCGATTATTGGTCCTTAACCAGGAGAGTGTTGGTGACCAATAGAGAAGCACAGGAGGCAAAAGCTGGAGGGCACCTACCATGCCTGATCATTGGTCCTTAACCAGGAGGGTCTCGGTGACCAATAGAGAAGCACAGGAGGTACAAAGAGGTCAGGACACAGGCCATGCCTGATCATTGGTCCTTAACCAGGAAGGTCTTGGTAACCAAAAGAGAAGCATGGGAGAAATAAGGGGGCAGGGCATCTACTATGTCTGATTGTTGATCCATAACCAAGAAGATCTCAGTGACTAACAGAGAAACCGAGGAGGTAGAAGTGGGCAGGGCACCAACTATGCCTGATCTAGGTCCTTAACCAGGAGAGTCTCTCTGACCAATGGAGAAGCACAGGAGGTACAAGAGGGCAGGGCACAGACCATGCCTGATCAATGGTACTTAACCAGGAGGGTCTCAGTGACCAACAGAGAAGCACAGAAGGTACAAGAGGGCACATGTCATGCCTGATCACTGGTCCCTAACAAGGATGGTCTTGGCGACCAAAAGAGAAGCTTGGGAGGCAAAAGGGGGAGGACACCTATTATGCCTAATCATTGGTCATTACCAGTGGCCTCAAGGACCAATAGAGAAGCAGAGGAAGAACAAGGGGGCAGGGCACAGAATATGCCTGATCATTGTTTCTTAACCAGAAGGGTCTCAGTGACCAATAGAGAAGCAGAGGAGGTACAAGAGGGTAGGACCTTAACCAGGAGGGTCTTGGTAACCAAAAGAGAAGCACGGGAGAAAGAAGGGGGTAGGACACCTACTACATCTGATTACTGGTCCTTAACCAAGAGGCTCTCAGTGACCAAACAGAGAAACCTAGGAGGTAGAAGGAGGCAGGGCACCAACTATGCCTGATCTAGGCCCTTAACCAGCAGGGTCTCTCTGACCAATGGAGAAGCACAGGAGGTACAAGAGGGCAGGGTCCATAAAGACATAGATGAGCAAGTTTGGAGGTGGAGGAACTTGACTGGCCTGCACAGAGTGGAGCCTGCGGGCCAGGCCTTCTCGTCCGTCATCACTGCCTGACCTCACAAATGCTCTTCTGGAAGAATGGTCAAACATTCCCATAGACACACTACTAAACCTTGTGGACGGCCTTCCCAGAAGAGTTGAAGCTGTTATAGCTGCAAAGGGCGGGGACAACTCAATATTGAACCCTACGGACAAAGACTGGGGTGCCATTAAAGTTAATGTGCGTGTAAAGGCAGGTGTCCCAATACTTTTGGTATATATATATATATATATATTTTTTTTTTTTTACGCATACTGTACACACACATACACAGTATATAGACTATATCCCAGTTGCAATGCAAATTCTTCATGTATGACCATAGCGCACCTTTAACCCAATAAGCTGCTCCATTGATATGGGGGGTGAAGGAAGCAAGCACAGGTGACCCAATAAATTCTGCCGCCTCTCCGGTCCAATGTAGGGTATGGTCGGTCTCTAGGCGGTCACGTATCGCGCCATCGCAGACCATGTACAGAACCGATTATAAAACAGAGACGGCGTTCATTGATAAAGAGATTTCCCCATTATCAGCCGCCACAGCTTGGAAAGATTTCTTCTCCCTATAGCTGGAGCTAATCTTTAAATAAACTCTTCTTGGCAAACGGCAGAAAAAAAAAAATAAGTCGCTCTTTTTTACGCGGCGATTAACCAGCCGCTTACATTATAATGTCACGTTTTGAGCAGGAATTTCATTGCAACACCAACAATTAACAGTCCTTGAGAGCCATTGTGAAGACGAGGTATATATTACATACAGACGTTCGATGTATGTCCCTACAGGAGACAAACATTCCATTCCCAGACACTGAATAAACCGATATATAATTAGCAGCATGATGCAGCGGAGAACGTACACAACTTAGATGGAAGCCGGATACGGCGTGGAAGTCAATGGATCAAAACTGACGATGACAATTAACGCTTTACGGATCCAACCGGTTTACTGGCTGCAAAACAAGCAAAGGGAATCGTTGGGGGGGATCCTCCACCCGCGTCTAGAACGTCAACTTTGATTGAACGTCTTTCAGTTTGCTAAAGCAGACCGTGATGTGTTTTTTCGTATGTCAATGAGATACACACTTTATTGCCAAAAAGTATTGGGACGCCTGCCTTTACACCCACATGAACTTTAATGACATCCCAGTCTTAGTCTGTAGGGTTCAATATTGAGTTGGCTCCGCCCTTTGCAGCTATAACAGCTTCAACTCTTCTGGGAAGGATGTCCACAAGGTTTAGGAGGGTGTCTATGGGAATGTTTGACCATTCTTCCAGAAGCGCATTTGTGAAGTCAGGCGCTGATGTTGGACGAGAAGGCCTGGCTCGCATTCTCCGTTGTAATTCATCCCAAAGGTGTTCTATCGGGTTGAGGTCGGGACTCTGTGCCAGTCAAGTTCCTCCACCCCCAAATTCTCTCATCCATGTCTTTATGGACCTTGCTCTCAGTGGAAAGCAGGAGAGACGTGTGGGGGTCTAAATCAGTGGTGGCCCATCCATAGAGGGCGCATGGGCACAGCCCCCCCCCCCATCCTTGCGTCGGGCCCCCTGAAGCATGGGCTCCAATAGGCTTCAAAAAAAAGGGTGAGCTCGGGGCGCAGAGCCCTGTGTCCGAAGCCCACCCAGTTGTGTGACGATAGTGAATGAATTTCCGCTATTTTCACACTAAAAGTTCCTCCCCCCCAATCAGGAGGCAGGTCGTGAGACCTGTTACCCGATTGGCCAAAACGTCAGGCGATCCTATTGGATGCCTAGCGCTTAGGAGGAACAGAGAGGAGACACGCCCGCACCCCCGGAGGGGAGGAGAGGAGAGGACACCACAGCCTGCTAGCCCTAGATCGGGTAGGTGTCTGAGCCTGGGTGGGGGTTGTCAGTGCTGCGCCACTGGCCGCCCGGGTGGAGGGGCGGGATGCTGTCAGTGCCGTGCCGCCCGCCCGGGTGGGGGTGCTTGTTCACTGCCCCCTCAAAAAGAATAACCCACCAGCCGCCACTGATCTAAATGACCTCTGGTCGGTGGCAGCCGCTCAGTTACATGCCGAGTGCTGGACACATGGATTTTAATGTGTTTTTTTTTTTTTTTTTAAGCACTTGGTTTAAAAAAATTGGCTTCAAAAAGGGTGGGCTAGGGGCATAGAGCACTGCACCCCGAGCCCACCACCCACTTGTGTGACATTAGCGAATTAATATTCGTTAATGTCTTCCTGCTTCTCCTCCCGGCCAATCAGGAAGCGGGTCCTGAGACCCCATCGGCCAGGGACTCTTAGGACTCCCAGCCAAAATCGTGTCTCAGGACCCTCTTCCCGTTCGGCCGATAAGAGAAGCAACGGCCCTCGGCTCTTCCCCCTCCACAAGCTGCGGGCCATGTGCAGCGAGGAGCAGCAGGTGGAGGGGCAGCAACAGCCCCTACAGGAGCCCCTACCCCGGATCCAGCATTGCACCAACACCACCCACCTTGTCATCGTCCTCCTCCCAGCACCTCTACCGCAGCAACACTGATTGACAGTAAGGATAAGGTAAGGCCATGGATTGCCAACTTCCCATTCGCTCGATGGGGTAGTGCGAGTGAGGGGGCCAGCACCAGCCACCACTGCCTCTGCTGTCTTCATAAAGAGGACCGGTCACCTGCACAATGCTATCACATAGGGGGCTTGTTAGCCACCTTGTGCTAGCAATAAAATTACCGTATATACTCGGGAAAACGTATTGACTCGAGTATAAGCCTAGGGTGGGAAATGCGCACCTACTGTACGTGGAAAAGAGGGTCAACAATGCCCATTTGCAGCCTCACTGTGCCCATTTTCAGCCATAGGTCCCCCGAACTTCAAACTTGGTAGTTAAGGGTTCCTAGATGCCCCCTAGCTGCAACCAAAATGTGGGGTCTCTGGACCCAAAGGGTCCCGAAATGACATTGCTGCAGATAGACACAGTTGACCGACTTTGGGGCCCCGTATCACGGGGCCACTTGGTGCTAGGAAATGTGGTGTGCAAACCCAGTGGAACTAGCACTACAACATATCCAAAGCTGGGACTCTTAGCACCAAGTGGCCCAGAGATAAGGGGGCCCCAAAGTCGGTTCGGAAAATGTCAAGCAGTTTTGCAGCAGAGAATGACATTTTCTGAACCGAATTTGGGGCCCCATATCTCAGGGCCACTTAGTGCTAGGAACCCCAGCTTTGGATATGTTTTAGTGCGAGTTCTACTGGGTTCGCACACCAAATTTGGAGTTCCTAGCACCAGGTGGCCTCGAGATACAGGGCCCCAAAGTCGGTTTGGAAAACATCAAACACTTCTGCAGCAGAGAATGACATTTTCCAAACTGACTTTGGGGCCCCGTATCTCTGGGCCACTTGGTGATAGGAACCCCAGCTTTGGATATGTTGTAGTGCGAGTTCCACTGGGTTTGCACATCAAATTTGGGGTTCCTAGCACCAAGTATTCCCATGATACAGGACCCCAAATTCGGTTCGGAAAATGTCATTCTTTGCACCAGAAAAGTGCTTGACTCGAGTATAAGCCGAGGGGGGCATTTTCAGCACAAAAAAATGTGCTGAAAAAGTATATACGGTAAATGAAAAGAAAAAAAAATGAAAAAAAAAAAAAAACGTTAAAAAATGTTATACGGACGTGGGAACTGGGTGATTTCCATATTGGAAACTGTGTTGATAGGCGCATACTGGGGTTATGACAAACGTTTTCTCTCTTTATACCATTAAATGATTTATAATAAAATGATTTTTATATTCAGAATATACACTTCATTTTATAGACCGAAAATGAAAAAAAAAAAAACAGCTTGTTAGATGGCCAATCTGATGACTGCCAATCAAGCCAGGCTTGGCCTTCTGATGTGTCAGCGCTATTATCACACCGTCACACACCATCCTATATATTCCTCCGGTATAAACAAGCGGCGAAATTCTACGTGCTAACCGCGGCGCCAACAACGGCTTCATGCGGAGGATTACTTCGCCTTAAAATGAGCATCCCTTCTGTTACAGGCAAATAACTCCAACAAGCTAGAGCGTAATGAAGCTCCTTCCTTGAGGGCCTGTCGGACAAGAAGGGTCCGGGCGTTCCCCTCCCCTAGGGGCAAACCCTACATCTCTTTTTTACGGCGCTTGCGAGGCAGAGCGCCCGGATAAACATTTCAGCGAGTAGTGTTAAGTGTTGCAAAACATAATTCAATTTGGCATCCCACTCATGATTCTGACACTTCAAGGAGCACCATGGCCCTATTCACACGCGCCGCGAGTTATTGCTTGGCTAATTAATACTTTGGCCGCTGGAAGGACAAATAGATGCAAATCCAAAGTCATTAATTTTTAATTGGGAATGAAAGGCTTAGCTCCTCCATGCACATAAACACTGGTGTAAGTGGAAGGCTCTGTAGACGCGAGGTATCCCCCTTCACCGAGTCGGAGAAGCTAGTTAGTCACGGAGGGGGCCTATAAATAGCAGGTTCGCGTCCACGGCCAGGCCTTGATTAGATGCTGGCCACGTTCTAGAGAAGAAGGCCAGGAGACGAGAAGTATGGACTACCATTCATAGAGAAAATTACATTTCTAGTGCCTGTCAGCAACATATCATTTATGAATAAGTTACATGTTATAAATAGATAAATAAAAAATAGAAAAGCATAAAAGCTACATTCAATCATAGAGGTGCCACCATGGAAAAATTCAATCCTACTGATGTATTGGTATCCATGCACAAGAAATGACAGTCAACATATCTGATTAGATTGGCTGATATCGCTAGGGATTCATTGAGTGGTTTTGCGGCAAATACTTTTTTTTGTGTTCCCCTAAAAACAGACCAAAATGTCTCCATGTGGACTTCTAGCCACCATCATGTCGGCACTGGCTTGGCGACCAATGGCTTTGTTGACAAAAGGTTTGGATTCAGCATTGGGACTAAAGACCATCTCTGCTTTTAGGTATCTAACTCTATATCCCTAGCTAATGAGGGGCTGTTTATTGGCACAAGAAGAGGTCCAGGATAATTGAATGGAACTGCCCTTCCAAACCAATTCATCTGGTTCAACTGACAATCTCATCTCTCGGGATTTGAACCAAATAAGTTTATCTTGGTCTCATCAGACCACAGGACATGGTTCCAGTAATCCATGTCCTTAGTCTGCTTGTCTTCAGCAAACTGTTTGCGGGCTTTCTTGTGTATCATCTTTAGAAGAGGCTTCCTTCTGGGATGACAGCCATGCAGACCAATTTGATGGAGTGTGCGGCGTATGGTCTGAGCACTGACAGGCTGACCCCCCACCCCTACAACCTCTGCAGCAATGCTGGCAGCACTCATACGTCTATTTCCCAAAGACAACCTCTGGATATGACGCTGAACACGTGCACTCAACTTCTTTGGTGGACCATGGTGAGGCCTGTTCTGAGAGGAACCTGTCCTGTTATACCGCTGTATGGTCTTGGCCACCATGCTGCAGATCAGTTTCAGGGTCTTGGCAATCTTCTTATAGCCTAGGCCATCCTTATGTAGAGCAACACTTCTTTTTTCAGAGCCTCAGAGAGTTCTTTGCCATGAGATGCCATGCTGAACTTCCAGTGACCAATATGGGAGAGTGAGAGCGATAACACCAAATTTAACACACCTGCTCCCCATTCACACCTCAGACCTTGTAACACTAACGAGTCACATGACACCGGGGAGGAAAAATGGCTAATTGGGCCCAATTTGGACATTTTCACTTAGGGGCGTACTGACTTTTGTTGCCAGTGGTTTAGACATTAATGGCTGTGTGTTGAGTTATTTTGAGGGGCAGCAAATTTACACTGTTATACAAGCTGTACACTCACTGCTTTACATTGTAGACAAGTGTCATTTCTTCAGTGTTGTCAAATGAAAAGATAGAAGTAAAGATTTACAAAAATGTGAGGGGTGTACTTACTTTTGTGAGATACTGTATATATATATATTTTTTTTTATATTCATTTTTGTCCAGCGATTTGCCTGATGGTTCAGCTTTAGCTGTACACAATGAAAAGCTTGATCTAGAGCAGGGATCTACAAACTACGGCCCTCCAGCTGTTGTGGAACTACACATCCCAGGAGGCATTGTAAGACTCTGACATTCACTGACATGACTAGGCATGGTGGGAACTGTACAACTGGAGGGCCATAGTTCGAAGACCCCTGATCTAAAGTAAGGCAAGTCGGTGAAAAAAAAAAAAAAAAAATTGTAAAACATTATTTTGGTAACTAAAAAAGTACATTCTTTCATTCTAGTAATCAGCACGATTTTATTCAAATCTCCTAAAACATCCCAGAAGTCTGGCTCTAGCTTCTGGTGATATCCGTAGTCGGTAACAAGCTGCATTGTGAAAATGCTGAATTATCATGCTGACCTGTAATTAAAAGCCGACTTGCTCTACGTAGGGCTGGGTATCTTTAGTGGAGCGGTTAATTATGTTCCTTTTACCTCAATTATTAAGATGAATGAGGAAGATTCCTTATCACACGCACTAATGACTCCATCTGCATGATCAGCTTTGTGGCACCTTCCAGCTGTAAAAGCAAGTGTCACTTCTCTCCGCGATAAGAGCGGCACCTGGGAATTGTGCTGGCCTCCTCCACTGTGCAACACCGAGACATTCGCCATCACTGGACATGTACATACGTGTTCAACTGACAATGAATTGCTGTGCTGCCAACTGCAGCAGGGAAAAAAGTTCTGTACACGGCGAAGGAAGAATTTAAAGCAGTCAGTCATTCTCAACTAGGGTTCCTCAAGAGGTTGGCAGGGGTTCCTTGAGATGTGGCTGATTGATCTCCGATTTAATGATGCCTGCATAGTTCCAGGGCCAAAACCACTTGGCAGAGCCAGCAGCATGACATTGATGATCTTTTCAGCTGTCCCAACATCCGTCAATATAAGGAACATTCTTCCCACTGACCACCAATGAAAGGGACATTCTTTCTTCTGACCCCCAATGTATGGAGCATTCTTCCCATTGACCACCAAAGTAATGAGCATTCTCCCCGCTGACAACCAATGTAAGGAGCATTCTCCCTGCTGACAACCAATGTAAGGAGCATTCTTCCCACTGAACACCAATATAAGAAGTAGGCAGCTCTACCACACACTGACACTAGCTTCTGGGTCCCATGCCGAGCGGCTGCCCTGCTGCATAATGATTGCAGGAGGTTGGCTGCTTGGCACAAGCACCATCCAGAGAGCGCTTTGCATCTTCCCAATAAATGAAAAGTGCTCTATTATTGAACCCAAGAAAACATATTCAGGTCTCAGGAAACCCCTGGTAAGCTTAGCCCATTGGCGTTCATTGAGAAAATGCCCTATACACTGGTGGTGGTAAGTGGGAATATTAATCCCCATACAGGTTGGCCACAATGACACCCTGGCAATCATGCTGCTGGCTCTGCCAAGTGGTGTTGGGCCTGGAACTATGGGGGCACCATCAAATGGGAAGCCAGTTAGCCAGAACTCAAGAAACCACCACTGGAGGGTTTAATCGAACCCTGGTTGAGAATGTCCGAGAAACCATTGAACCCTGGTTGAGAATGTCCAAGGAACCATGGAACCTTGGTTGAGAATGGCCTAGGAACCATCATGGAACCTTGGTTAAGAATGGCCGAGGAACCATCATGGAACCTTGGTTAAGAATGGCCGAGGAACCATGGAACCTTGGTTGAGAATGGCCGAGGAACCATGGAACCCTGGTTGAGAATGGCCGAGGAACCATGGAACCCTGGTTGAGAATGGCCGAGGAACCATGGAACCCTGGTTGAGAATGGCCGAGGAATCATGGAACCCTGGTTGAGAATGGCCGAGGAACCATGGAACCCTGGTTGAGAATGGCCGAGGAACCATGGAACCCTGGCTGAGAAAGGCAGAGGAATCATGGAATCCTGGCTGAGAATGGCAGAGGAACCTTGGAACCCTGGTTGAGATCCCACAGGTTTAGCATATGCAAAGTTACAATGGTCCAAGTAGGAACAATGTAACAATATCCATATCAGCAATTCTTCATTAATAAATTTAAAGGTTGACTCCACCCAGACCAGATGTACAAAATTAAGATTCATAGCTTTTTTGTACCGATCTCCTCCAGGTTATGATGTCACCCTTTTAAACATTACCTTAATAAGCCTTCCACAGCTGCTGTGTTGTACCCTCGATGAATTGAATATTACATAATATAAGTGCTTACATCCGATAATGACAGTCACTGCACTTTTCCCTCACTGCCACTAATGATTTTCCTATCTATTCATTAAATGCTAATTGCATGACTTGTAAGCAGAACTTTGAGAAAAAAAAAAAATCACACCTTGGATGCTGAATATTTATGAAGACGGCGATTGCAGAGAGATTTCTTGAAAGAGGCGAATTTAAAGTCAACTGGGGCCTCTAAATATCTTTCACTTTCTTGTGTCTTGTGTGAAGAAATTAAACTCATACATATTATGGAGAACTCAGCCCCGTCCTCAGAAAAAAAGAGGGACATAAATCTATCAGCGGAAGAGAATAAAAGATGGGTGTTCAGAGGTCCCTGAAGCGCTCGGATTTCACAATGGTGACAGGAGAGCACGTGGACTGCACAACAACATGAATAACATCACAATTCACACAAACACCTGATATATAAACAATTCATGAGCATGAAAGCCAAATAAACACATCAAAATTAGACAAGGAGGAGAAATAGGCGATATATCTTAAATCAGGGTAGAAATGGAGTCCCTCTAGGACAGCTTCTTTCAACCTTTAACAATGAGGAACCCCTGAACCCCTAAAAGGAACCTTCCTGTCTCCTGTCCTGGCAAAAATGACTGTATTTAGAGTACATACGTGTAATGGCCACTAAGGAGGATGCTCCTTACATTTGTGCTCTTTGAGGAGCCCCCTCCTCGCTTACAGGTATCTAAGAAATCATTGGTGTCAGTGGTTACCCATTTAAGAGTCAGAAGTTGCTCAAGAAACTCCTAGAAACCTCTGGAGGACCCCTAGGTGAGAAAAGCTGCTCTAGTGCAATGGACATGGACATGCTAATTTTCCTACTCTCTTTTCTAAAGGAAAACTAAACTCTTTTTTTCCAAGCTAAGAACATTTACAGCAAGGAATGAAAATATCTGTTGATATTGCTAGAAAGTCCATGTCCTTGTTACTTCCCGTGAGCTGCAATGAAGACCATCTTTCTTTCTAGCTATGTCAGAGGTTGCTAGGTGGAGTGCTCTCAGTTGTGCTGGAACAATAAAGTTGGTTTTCGGTTCTCAAAAGTAGCAGCTTTATTACATTGGTCTGATCAGGTACTGATGTTAGATAAAAAGACCTGACTCACAAACAGAGTTCCAATTCATCCCAAAGGTGTTCAGTAGGGTTGAGGTCAGGGCTCTGTATAGGGGACTCGAGTTCCTCCACACCAAACTGGTCAAACCATGTCTTTATGGAGATGTTGATTGAGAATATCGGACTTATTCCAGTTCATCCCAAAGGTTTTCAGTAGAGTTGAGGTCGGGGCTTTGTGCAGGACACTCGAGTTCTTCCACACCAAACTGGTCAGACCATGTCTTTATGGAGCTGGCTTTGTACAAAGGGGCGCAGTCATGCTGGAGTGGAAAAGGGTCTTCAAACATTTAACAAAAGATTGAAGGTGTAAAACAGCGGTTCCCAACCTCAGTCCTCATGTATCCCCAATAAGTCATGTTTCCAGATGTTCCTTCACCTTGCACAGCTGCTTTAAATCAATGTCAATGGCTTAGCATTGATAACAGCTATTTTATCTAAGAAGAATTCCCAAAACATGGCCTGTGGTGGATGCTTGAAGACTGAGGTTGGGAATCACCGCTTTAGACAATTTTGCTCCTCCAACCTTGGGGTAACAGTTTGGTGAAGACCCCTTTCTAATCAAGTGGGACTGTGCCCCTGTGTACAAAGCCAGCTTCATAAAAGACATAAATTAGACCAGTCTGATTGGAGGAACTCAAGTTCCCAACCTCAGTCTTCAAGTTCCCCTAACAGGTCATGCTTTCAATCAATGTCAATGGCTTGGTATTTACAAGTTATTTTATCTGATGCAAATTCCTAAAACATGGCCTGTTGGCATCACTTAAGGACTGAGGTTGGGAACCAGTGCTGTAGGTATGTGCTCCTTCAACCTTGTGGTAACAGTTTGGTGACCCTTTTCTGTTAACAACTACTGTGCTCCTGTGTCCAAAGCCAGCTCCAAAAAAGCATGGTGTGACCAGTTTGTGTGTAGGAACTAGTGTCCTGAACGGATTTACAAAAGCTATTTGGCACTAATGGGAATTCCCAAAACGTGGCCTGTTGGGGGTACTTGAGAACTGAGGTCGAGAAACACCGGTCTAAAATGAATGTTGTAGCATTAATAAAGACCTTCACCAGAACTCAGCTCAACTCAGAACTCAACTCAAAAGGGTCTCTAAATGTGATTAGCTCAGTAGCAGGGTGTGCAGGACCCCCCCTGGATGGGTCACAGCACAGTGAAGTAGACACAGACAGACAGGAGGATCTTTGTGAAAGCAAAACAGTGGTTTATTTCCAAGTCTGTGGTTGCAAGTGCAGGTACCAAAAACAGTAATAATAAAACGAAAAACAGAAAATAAGCCCTTGCCACTTTGGGCATCTAACTGCAAAACACAGAAACCTATCTACCTGGTCTAGAACAGCCTACCGCTGCCCAAAAACCTGTCTGACATACAGAAAAACAGAGACTGTTAGTCAGAGGCGGCTCTCTAATTAGGCAAATTAGGTGGTCGCCTAAGACCTCGCACTCACAGGGGCCTCGCGGCCGCCTAATTTGCCTGTTCTCAATCACTGAAGTTGATGCCGGCGGCTCCGCCTACCCCCACTGGGACTCTGTGGCTTAGGAGCTGACGGACAAATCAGATACTGCCCGCAGCCTGGGGAATAGCGGCCTCATCACGGAGCGTCCCAGTCCGTGGGGCCTCATGTGTAAGTTTTGCCTAAGGCCTCACAAAGCCTAGAGCCGCCTCTGCTGTTAGTCTTACAGACTTAATCTCGCCACTCAGAAGAAGCTGATCCCCAGTCCTACACGGGAATCTGGTTCCAGGGTGGAGCCCCTTGTTGAAGCAACCTGGGTGTTTTATAGAGCACCGAGTGCTCCATCTGTTACGCCTGAGCTCGTTAACCCCCATTGAGCCCCAAACAGGCTCACTACCCAGAAAAAACCCAAAAGCAATCAGTGTACAGCATAAACCTGGGACAAATATATCTCCCATCTTGGACACAACCCCATACCTCCCAACATTTTGAGATGGGAATGAGGGACACCTACTACCAAAAATGTATGTAGGCACAGGACACTCCTCCTTCCACACCTCCTTAAAGGAGAATTAACCAAAAAAAAGGTTAATTAAATCCACAAGTGCTTTTTTTTACCACCAATATTCCTTTATATTGGCTTTTAAAATTTTCAAATGCAGCAATTTCTAATTTAAGTGAAAGGTTTAGGACTGGGAAACACTTTTTGAAAGATAAAAAGTGCATTTTATATACAACTTTATAGATCAGATACAAATGAGGGACAAATGAGTAGGAAAGAGGGACATTGCTCCAGATCAGGGACAGTCCCCCGAAATCAGGGACAGTTGGGAGCTATGCACAACCCAAAGATTTTCCTTTCCTCTCACAATATATATATGTATCTCAAAGTGCAGGATCACAAAGAAAGCTCTTGGCCTAAACACAGGCATTAAATGTCAGAAGATTGAAGGTACATAAATCATGGATGAGCTGGCTGATCTGACGGCAAAAAAATCCAGGGGAAAAGAAAAAAAGGCTAACACAAAAAAGATGAATAAATAAAAAGGGGGAATAAATCGATTTTGCCGTTCCTGCAGATCCAGTCTAAACTCTTTGGACGCCCTCTTCAAAGTCAAAACTCAAAGGAACGAGGATAACCGGTCAAGTATTGGCGTTCAACGTCATAAAAGGTTCATAAAGGGAGCAGGAGCTAGAAATGTTCACTGAGGTTCCGGTGGCAGCTCCTCAGGCTGAAAGTCAGGTTTTGTTTCAAAACCTTCATCAAGCGTCCGCACAACATGAATGGTTTACGTTATGGAATCTAAATAACCTTCATAGACATGTTTTCAAATGTAATTCATCAAGGTGCAATAATGGTGAGAGATATATTCCTACACTAGGTTACCTGCCATCTAGTTATTCCACAGAACAAGTACCTTCATTCACGGTCTTGGTGCCTCCTTTTGACCAAAATTGGGGCAAAGGTACAAATCTTTTTTAGGTGTATGTAAGGCCAAAACCTTTTTGGTTGTGGATGGAATTTAGAAGAAGTATTAGAACCTTAGTCTTTTTTTATTAAATTGTCCCCTGTGTCAGGAGATTCACGCTCTGTTCTCTGTTGGTTCTGGTAACTAATGTCTCCATTGCAACCAATGACTCCATTTCCAAAATGGAAATCCAAACTTTTTGAGTAGTCACACATGCAGGATGTGAGGGGAAATCTTTCGACGGGAGGAGCACCTGTTCTGGTGACAACTGAGGATATCTCTTGGCTTTGGAGAAGACTACTCTTGCTTCCTGCTGTGTCTCTGAGAAAAAGTGAGGAGACACAGAAAGGAAAAGAAAAAGCCTTAGGCCCCTTTCACACGGGGGGCCCCCGTGAAGCGGAATCCGCTTGTTCAGCGGGGGATCTCTCAGTTGATGCCCGCTGAGCAGGCAGATGACCGGTCCGTGTCCGCTACACTATACAGGGTGGACACGGACACAGTCCTGCTCTTCTCTATGGAGCAATCAGATGGAAAAGGACCACCTAGCACTCACCATCTGCATGTTTTTGGCAAGCAGGATCAGATCGGATAGGGGCGGGTGTCATTGGACATAGAAGAGACCGGAGGGGCTGATCAGGTCCGCCTGAAAAACCGATGGACCTGATCGTGGACCTGATCGGACAGCCTGTGTGAAAGGGGCCTTACAGAGATCTTGAAGCCCAACGGAACCGTCACTTTAAAATAGCTAAATACATCCTAGGTGCATCAATACAAAAAAGTGTTTGGTGTCTAGCTGGTAATTTTCATTGTTAAAGCAGCCACAGCCTGAGTAGAAGAACCTGCTCCTGACAGCAGTTGCAGGCAATGTGAAAGCAGCGGTCTCTCTGCAGAGGTCCAGCACTCCCCCTAAGGAGTCATACCTATAGCACTTCTGATTGGAGAGCTCTGGCTGTGCCGGACCTTTGCAAGAGATCACCACTTCCCTGCAAGGAGCAAGAGACCTTCTCTGCTGCATGCTGGCAGGGGGACAGGCTTTTCTACTCAACTGTGGTTGCTTTTTTAAAGAAAACAAATTGTAAGACCTCACACATTTTTTATACACCTGGAACGTGTTAAGTCAATTTAAATTGGACCTTTGGTTCACATACGTATGCCTTAAACCAGGTTAAAGGAGTTACAGATATGCTATACTGTCAAAAGTATTGGGACGCCTGCCTTTACACGCACATGAACTTTAATGGCATCCCAGTCTTAGTCCGGAGGGTTCAATATTGAGTTGGCTCCACCCTTTGCAGCTATAACAGCTTCAACTTTTCTGGGAAGGCCGTCCACAAGGTTTAGGAGGGTGTGTCTATGGGAATGTTTGACCATTCTTCCAGAAGGGCATTTGTGAGGTTAGGCACTGATATTGGACGAGAAGGCCTGGCTCGCAGTCTCTGCTCTAATTCATCCCAAAGGTGTTATATCAGGGTGAGGTCAGGACTCCGTTCAGGCCAGTCAAGTTCCTCAACCCCAAACTCGCTCATCCATGTCTTTATGGACCTTGCTTTGTGCTCTGGTGCGCAGTCATGTTGGAACAGCAAGGGGCCGTCCCCAAATTGTTCCCACAAAGTTGGGAGCCTGAAATTCTCCAAAATGTCTTGGTATGCTGACGCCTTAAGAGTTCCCTTCACTGGAGCTAAGGGGCCAAGCCCCACGCCTTAAAAACAACACCACACCATAATCCCGCCTCTCCCCACACCATTTCCCCCCCCCCCCTCCAACAAAATGATTTAGATCAGTGCACAAAGCAAGGTCCATAAAGACATGGATGAGCTAGTTTGGGGTGGAGGAACTTGACTGGCCTGCACAAAGTCCTGACCTCAACCCAATAGAACACCTTTGGGATGAATTAGAGCGGAGACTGCGAGCCAGGCCTTCTCGTCCAACCTCAGTGCCTGACCTCTCAAATGCTCTTCTGGAAGAATGGTCAAACATTCCCATAGACACAATCCTAAACCCAGTGGACGGCCTTCCCAGAAGAGTTGAAGCTGTTATAGCTGCAAAGGGCGGGACCGACCCAATTATTTGTGAATTTATAAAGAAGATGAAGGAACTCTCAGATCAGAGCCCCTGATAGCCGTAGAAGTTTTTCCTGACGTGCACTTTAAGACTTAACCAAACATCTCTCAGGCTGGCTTACCGTGGCCTCATCTCCCAGAAGGTTCGGCAAAGCATTTGACAACGTTTTTTGTTCCAATACTTTAGCGGAACGGTAGCGAGTGAAATGTATCACGGTGACCTATATTTTGCAATCATTTACCGCGACCCGTGCTATATTGGGACGGCGGGTCATTGTTTTATATCGTCTGTGCTTTGAACAGCAGCAGACGTCTTTCGGATTTGTAAGTGCCCCGAACCACCGTTTGTACGGCTCGCAATCCTTGAAAACGGCCATCTGCAAAGAATGACCTTCCAACAATCTGGAAAATTATTTTGACTTTCTATCGCTCCTTTTCACTGCTCTTCAACTATCATTTCTGGATCTGGAGTGTTGCGGCCCTTAATGGGTTTGTCAAGTTTTCTTTTTTGAGCGGTTTTTAGCCCTACACAAAAACAGAAAAAAAAAAAAAGTCTCTCTATTCCTTTGTAACTCACTCACCAGCCTCTGAAAGCTGCAGTTGACTGTGCCCACCCTTGGCCTTCAGTACCTCTCTATGGTTCCCCCACTGCCTTGTATGTTTTCTGGGACACGTGCACAGTGCTGTCCTGACAGTAGGGGCTTATGATTGGCTAGATGTTGGTGCCAAGAGTACAAGTCCCTGCCCCCTCCTCTCTCGTTGGAACAGTGACCCTCCTGCTGAGGCTTTAACCCTCGACCAGCTTGTACCCCACGCCATGCCAGGGGTCTCCACCCAACATTCCAGGTTGTTGACCATTACATCCCCCCCAAAAAAAGGAATGTCCACACATAGAAAGTGTTGTTGCGCCTTACTGGTGGTATTTAGAAACTGGCACAACAGTCAGATCACACCGGCATACTATCTAGGGCATTGGTTCTCAACCTTATAGTGCCATGACCCCTTGATAAAATTTCCCAAGTTGTGGGGACTCCGAACAGTAAAAATTATTTTCGTAGCGTAGGTTGTCAGCACACAAGGCAAGACAAGTAATTTGCGCCCCTAATCCACAGACATTTAGCGCTACCTGGGTCTCTTCCAGTCGCACCGTATTACACCTATGCCAAAATCAGGAGATAGGGTCTCCTCCAGCCCCTCCCATTCCACGTTCCTCACCAGTCAGCTGACCTCTAGTCTCTGCCCCCCAGCCATGCCGTGAACTGAATGGGCGGCCGCGAAGAGGCAGAGTGAGCGGCCGCAGGGACAGCCTACCTGGGCGGCCGCAAAAATGCTGGAAGAGCGGTGCAGGCTTCAGGAACAGCCCAGGATTTGGTGACCCCTGGCAAATCATCATTCGACCCCCAGGTTAAGAACCACCGATCTAGGGTCACTTGACAGTGCATAATCACATTTAGTGGACGGTCAGCAGTAGTCACATGTGAAAGCAATGTGCAGCAATTAAAGTAAGCCATCTTCCCCTAACCGTGTCTCTCTCACCCGCGGTCATTAGTAAGCACTGGTATAGGATCTCTGCAGTTACCTCATCCATAGGTACACCTCTCCTGGGATCCCTCAA
The DNA here is from genome assembly GCA_037952925.1 of Lithobates clamitans. NCBI lineage: Eukaryota > Metazoa > Chordata > Amphibia > Anura > Ranidae > Lithobates > Lithobates clamitans. Next base: position 101,109 of record JBBGZY010003009.1, on the reverse strand, counting down.
GGAACTCTTGGCCTGGCCTAAAAGGACTTTTGCAAACCAGTCCAGCCCCCCACCTCCATAAGGGCCGGGAATGTCTAGAGCTGGATCTTCTAGGTGCAGGTCTCTTTCTCCCTGGCCTCCAGCCCTGTCCAGGGCCTCCACTTACTGGCTACATCTGCACAAATGTAGGGTCTTTGGCTCCCATGCCCCAACTGCCCAAGGGCTCCTCCAAACCTGTCTAATATTTGGGCACCGACTCACCTACTACATCACTACAGGAGGGCTCTCACTAAAAGAGGCCTAGCATCTGATGACACCATCTTCTGTAACCAGACACTATTCTGGCACAGAGCCACCTAGTGCAGACAAGATAACTGCACCTGCCTACAAGTGTACAGTAGGTGGCATCACTCTGTCCTCGCTCTCATAGGCATCATCATCCTTGTGTGACTGGTACCCTGAAGTTGCTTTACTTCATTGCCTGCCCAGAAGTTCCTGCATTGTACGGGAGGGTGGTGAAGGCCCACCCAAGACATTGAAGGAAAAACACCAGCTGCTGGGGAGGAAGGTAAATATTTGTGTTTTTTTTCTACCCCAACCAAATGAAGGAGCGGGGGACTGACCCTGATGGATGGATACTTCCAAAACCAGCTTGGAGTCGGCCTTTTAGGTTGGTTAGATCTTCAACAAAATCATCTACTTCATTTATGGTCAACCTTGACCTACAAAATCTTCTACTTCATTTATGGTCAACCTTGACCTACAAAAATCTTCTACTTCATTTATGGTCAACCTTGACCTACAAAAATCTTCTACTTCATTTATGGTCAACCTTGACCTACAAAAATCTTCTACTTCATTTATGGTCAACCTTGACCTACAAAAATCTTCTACTTCATTTATGGTCAACCTTGACCTACAAAAATCTTCTACTTCATTTATGGTCAACCTTGACCTACAAAATCTTCTACTTCAGTTATGGTCAACCTTGACCTACAAAAATCTTCTACTTCATTTATGGTCAACCTTGACCTACAAAAATCTTCTACTTCATTTATGGTCAACCTTGACCTACAAAAATCCAAACAACGTAGAATGCCGGGCTGCAGTGCAATTTCACAGGAGCTTTCTTACTTCAAAGTCATTTCAAATTTTGTCTTTTTTTAAAATGTTGCCTGTGTATGGCGAGATTTAATGGGTTTTTCGTGAGTTTAAAGGGTATTATCAGGCTCAGAATCTGAGGATTTTATGCAATCTTCCTTAAACAAGCAAACTAAAATTATTGGATTTCAAAATTATATTTTTTTTTTCTGAACGGTTCAGCCACGCTATGCAGAGCTGTCCCCTGCAGCCATTAACATGCGCCGCTCTCTCCTCCTCGCCACAGAAGCGCCGTGACGTTATCTTAGACTTTGGACTTTATCCATAACATATACATTAAACATAAGTGCTTTAGCCGGCACCCTTGCCACGCATGTTAACATTTTCCCTGTAGGAAGAGAAAGCAATTGAGTCGGGAGGCAATTCCGTGCAATCACTCTGAAGCATCTTGCAATTAATTTTTCACACTGTCTGTGCAGCAATTAAATTTCCTGCAAGGTCCAAAGTGTATTTTTTCCTCCATTACATACAAGGAAATATTGAGAAACCTGATGTGAGGGGACTACTTGAAGCAAAAATGTATCCGCAAATGATGAATAGAGGCTTCTTCTGAAATGAGGAGGACGTTCTTCAAAAGACAAAGACTTGTGACTGGTCATTAAAGGGTTAATTCTTCATTTCGTAAAGTTGACTGGATCAGGTCTGAGTCCTCCCATCATGTCAAAAATTTGCCCATCACAGTCCCCCCATGCATGAAATCCCCCTTTAATATCAGGGTTACCCCCCCACCCGCAATCACATCAGGGTCTCCCCATCACCAAAGCATCCCTCCATCACATCAAAGTCCCCCTATACATCAAATCCCCAAATCACATTAGGGTACCCCCATGACAGAGTCTCTCCCATTACGTCAGAGTCCCCTCACCACCTCAGAGCCCCCCACATGTCGGGGGTTCCTCCCCTATACGCCAGAGGCCTTCCATCACACCCCCCTATCACATCAGAAGCCTCCTTTACATCAGAGGTTCCCTCGTCACATCAGAGCGTCCCCCTATTACATCAGAGATCACCCTACATGTCACATATCCCCCTACCAATCAGAGCGTCCCCCCATCACATCAGAGTATCCCCCCATCACATCAGAGTGTCCCCCCATCACATCAGAGTGTCCCCCCATCACATCAGAGCCTCCCTCCACATCAGAGGTCCCCCCATCATATCAGAGGCCCCCTTTACATCAGAGCCCCCCTCCACATCAGAACACCCCCTCATTACTTCAAAGCATCCCCAGCCCGTCCGACACATCAGAGGTTCCCCCATCACATCAGAGGCTCCCCCATCACATCAGAGGCTCCCCCATCACATCAGAGGCTCCCCCATCACATCAGAGCCTCCCTCCACATCAGAGGTCCCCCCATCATATCAGAGGCCCCCTTTACATCAGAGACCCCCTCCACATCAGAACACCCCCTCATTACTTCAAAGCATCCCCAGCCCGTCCTTCACATCAGAGGTTCCCCCATCACATCAGAGGCTCCCTCGTCAAATCAGAGCGTCCCCCCATTACATCAGAGATCCCCCTACCAATCAGAGCGTCATCACATAGGAGAATTCCCCGATCACATCAGAGTGTCCCATCATATCAGAGTGTCCCCCCATCACATCAGAGGTCCCCCCACATCACATCAGAGGTCCCCCCCATCACATCAGAGGTCCCCCCATCACATCAGAGGTCCCCCCATCACATCAGGGCCCCCCCATCACATCAGGGCCCCCCCATTACATCAGAGTGTCCCCTCCATCACATCAGAGTGTCCCCTCCATCACATCAGAGTGTCCCCTCCATCACATCAGAGTGTCCCCTCCATCACATCAGAGTGTCCCCTCCATCACATCAGAGTGTCCCCCCATCACATCAGAGGTCCCCCCATCACATCAGAGGTCCCCCCCATCACATCAGAGGTCCCCCCATCACATCAGAGGTCCTCCCATCACATCAGAGGTCCCCATCACATCAGAGGTTACCCTACAAGTCAGAGATCCCCCTACCAATCAGAGCTTCATCACATAGGAGAGTTCCCCGATCACATCAAAGTCCCCCCATCACATCAGGGGTCCCCCCATTACATCAGGGCTCCCCCATTACATCAGAGCGTCCCCCATCACATCAGAGCGTCTCCCATCACATCAGAGGTCCCCCCATCACATCAGAGGTCCCCCATCACATCAGAGGTCCCCCCATCACATCAGAGGTCCCCCCATCACATCAGAGTGTCCCCCCCATCACAGAGTTCCTCCATCACAAAGTCAGAGGCCTCCCATGACAGATCCCCCATATCACAGGAGAATCCCATTCTGTAATGCAGAGCCCTCTGATCAAGGGAAAACGGGGTCTCATGCTCATGGCACACCCCCCCTGGGAATTTCAAATGGCACCCCAAGAAATCCCTGCCCTGGACTAAACCAGCAATTAACCCTTGCAGTGTGGGTGCATCCCCCAATGCAAAGGAGGATTTTTCAAATTTCCCA
>JBBGZY010003009.1:0-95000 GCA_037952925.1 Lithobates clamitans | reverse complement strand
ATGTTTATGACAACATGACGTGATGAAAAGTCAACGCACATGTCATGTTGTCATAAACATATATAGACAGTGTATGTGTTGAGTGTTATGCATTGATACACACCCTATGGGAGCTCATTCTTTTTAACCAGTGTGTTAAAGTTTTTTGTATAATAAAGATACATTTTTATGAATTGGCTTTTTACCCTTTCATTTCGCTGCCTAAAAACCCCAAGTGGGGAATTTGTCTCTTTCTTTTTAGTGTCCCATCATTGGTGTCAGTGGGAGGAATAGTGCCCCATCATTGGTGTCAGTCGGGGGAATAGTGTCCCATCATTGGTGTCAGTTGGGGGAATAGTGTCCCATCATTGGTGTCAGTGGGAAGACTAGTGTCCCCATCATTGGTATCAGTGGGAAGATTAGTGTCCCCATCATTGTTATTAGTGGAAGGATTAGTGCCCCATCATTGGTGTCAGTGGGGGGAATAGTGTCCCATCATTGGTGTCAGTGGGGGGAATAGTGTCCCATCATTGGTATCAGTGGAAGGAATAGTGTCCCATCATTGGTGTCAGTGGGAGGAATAGTGCCCCATCCTTGGTGTCAGTGGGAGGAATAGTGTCCCATCATTGGTGTCAGTGGGAGGAATAGTGTCCCATCCTTGGTATCAGTGGGGGGAATAGTGTCCCATCCTTGGTATCAGTGGAAGGATTGGTGCCTAGTTTAAATAGAAATAGTGCCCCATCATTGGCCCACAGGATACATTTTAGAGACCATTGCTTTAAGGAAACAAAAAAAAGAAAACAAAAAATTTGAAAAATATTACTACATTTTTTTTGCACAGTGAGCTTTTCAGGCATTTTCAGCAATTTTCAATGTCTTTTCTACCCAATTTAACTCAAAAATTGTTTCTTATTACTATTATTTTTTTTTTTTTTTTTTACATTACTTTGACAAGCCTATATATCAAAGTGAACATTTTTTGCTTTCCAGTATCAGATCTCAGACGAGCGCCAAAAAGGAAATAAAGCATGGAAATGGTCTATAAATGACGGAGTCTGAGCTGGAAATTTGCTTTCATATGAAATGTCAACCTGTCAAAACGTCCGGCGCTGAAAAACTGACCCCGCGCTCAAAACACCGCAGGAAAAGCTCAGCATTTTCTACAGAAGAAAAAAAAAAAACGGTGATAAAGGATGGAGACGGCGAGTTCTCCTCTAAATAAGATGTCTAATGGACACGGGGCAGAGAGGTGGCAGGATCCCGGAACTCCGAGACGGGACAATCTTCTGCAGACACCCAATGAAGTCTTCTGCTTGTGTGAAGAGCAGATTCTGTACTTTGTGGGGAAGATCCTCGTTTTTTACTGGGACTTAAGCCAGTCATATATTCAAAACGTACAATTGTACAAAAATTCTCATTGGATGGATTGACATACACTATATTACCAAAAGTATTGGGACACCTGCCTTTACACGCACATGAACTTTAATGACATCCCAGTCTTAGTCCGTAGGGTTCAATATTGAGTTGGCCCCGCCCTTTGCAGCTGTAACAGCTTCAACTCTTCTGGGAAGGCCGTCCATAAGGTTTAGGAGGGTGTCTATGGGAATGTTTGACCATTCTTCCAGAAGAGCATTTGTGAGGTCAGGCACTGATGTTGGACGAGAAGGCCTGGCTCGCAGTCTAATCTCTAACTCATCCCAATCAGGTTGAGGTCAGGACTCTATGCAGGTCAGTCAAGTTCCTCCACCCCAAACTCGCTCATCCATGTCTTTATGGACCTTGCTTTGTGCACTGGTGGGCATACATGTTGGAACAGGAAGGGGCCGTCCCCAAACTGTTCCCACAAAGTTGGGAGCAGAAAATTGTCCAAAATGTCTTGGAATGCTGACGCCTAAAGCCTTGTATACACGATCCGACTTTAAACAAACTTTTCCGTGGATTTCTGTCCAAAGGGCGTTGGCCTTGAACTTGTACTGCCTACACACGGCAGGACTTTTTAGGCAACAAACATGAACTGACGACACTTCAAAAGAGGACATTCAATTCTCCGGCGCCACCCTTTGGTCAACTTCTGTATTGTTGTCTGATCTTTTGCATTAGTTCTGAACATGCGTGTTTTTTACTTTGTACTAAAGTCCGATGGTTTTTGTGTACACACGATGCTGACTTGCCGACGTAGGACTTTTGTTGCCATCAAGTTTGCCTGTTCGCACAGCCAACATTTGTCCGATGAAAACCGAAAAAGTCGGTCGGATGTTGCCTTAAAACAGCTAATTTGCATGTTTGTTGTCAAAACGCCACATCTTGTGTATGGGCCTTTGGAGTTCCCTTCACTAGAACTAAGGGGACCAAGCCCAACCCCTGAAAAACAACCCCCCTACCATAATCCCCCCTCCACCAAATGGTTTGGACCAGTGCACAAAGCAAGGCCCATAAAGACATAGATGAACGAGTTTGGGGTGGAGGAACTTGACCTGGCCTGTTCCCAATAGAACACCTTTGGAATGAGTTAGAGAGGAGACTGTGAACCAGGCTAACTCATCCCAAAGGTGTTCTATCGGGTTGAGGTCAGGACTCTAGGCAGGCCGGTCAAGTTCCTCCCCCTCAAACTCGCTGATCCATGTCTTTATGGACCTTGCTTTGTGCACTGGTGCGCAGTCATGTTGGAACAGGAAGGGGCCGTCCCCAAACTGTTCCCACAAAGTTGGGAGCAAAAAATTGTCCAAAGCGTCTTGGTATGCTAATGCCTTTGGAGTTCCCTTCACTGGAACTAAGGGGCCAAGCCCAACCCCTGAAAAACAACCCCACATCATAATTCCCCCCCCCTCCACCAAATGGTTTGGACCAGTGCACAAAGCAAGGTCCATAAAGACATGGATGAGCGAGTTTGGGGTGGAGGAACTTGGCCGGCCTGCACAGAGTCCTGACCTCAACCCGATAGAACAATCTTTGGGATGAATTAGAGCGGAGATTGTGAGCCAGGCCTTCTCGCCCAACAGCAGTGCCTGACCTCTCAAATTTTCTTCTGGAAGAATGGTCAAACATTCCCATAGACACCCTCCTAAACCTTGTGGACGGCCTTCCCAGAAGAGGTGAAGCTGTTAAAGCTGCAAAGGGCGGAGCCAACTCAATTATTTGAGAATTTATAAAGAAGATGAAGGAACTCTCAGATCAGAGCCCCTGATAGCCGTAGAAGAAGGCCAGTCAAGTTCCTCCACCCCAAACTCGCTCACCCATGTCTTTATGGACCTTGCTTTGTGCACTGGTCCAAACCATTGGAGCGGAGGGGGGTTCTATGAGATTTTCTAGCAAAAAAATACGGATTTTAACTTGTAAGTAACAAGTGTCAGAAAAAAGGGGTTAAGCATGAAAGGGTTTCATATGAAGGTTGCCCTTCATAGGACACGGTGTAACAGTGTTGGCATCTCCCACCGTTTGGCTGGACACATCATGGACGGGAAGGAGATGCATCAAAAGCCGATTTTTCCTGCCATTTCTCTGTAACAAACAAAAATTCATATTGTCCCCGACATACAAGTACATAGCTGTGCCAGCCAGATGACCGCCTAATATCATTGCTGCAATAAGCTGGCACTGCCCTGTGCCAGTCCTGGCCAAACGAGGCCGTTTATCTGAAAAATCGTGGAATACAAACTGCGTGAACATGACATTGTTGGTGACCGAACACAAGGCGGGGTCTAGATACACCACAATGACAAATGTTCTCTACAAAGGTTACTCTCTCTCTCCACTTTCTCTTCACTTGTTTGTTCTTTCCCCGACTCCTTAAGACCTCACACAGGACCTTTGTAATGCCGCTTTTATAGATGCGTTTTCCATTTCTTTCTGCCTCTAAACGCCCCTCAATGTTTGCCTATGTGCCCATGCAAAAAAAAAAATGAAGAAGGGAACTGATGAACTCATCTCTCTGTCACTCTGCTCTCTACTTCCATCAGCATGCCGCTTGTACTGCAGCTCAGCTGGTTGGCTCCCCCACTCTGAGCTCTGCTGTACAGTAAGTAGCCTGCGTTTCGTCAGATTTGGCGACCCGTCAGAATTTGTAACGGAAGAGACGTTTCGTCGCCGCCATCTTGCTACACCCCGCACTCCTCCATAGTAAGGATACAGTGAGAAGGGGGCAAGCGGACATCTTGTTACACCCGCCGGAGTTTTGCATGTCACACTTATTTTTACAGTAAACGGAGCTTATAAGGTGAAATACAGGATTTAGAAATCCGTCTGACGGTTTACATGTTGAATTGTAAAATGAGAGATGTTCTGTCAGATTAGCAAACCTGTGAGATCGGCGGGCTTGTCGCTGCTTTTAAAATTCAACATCTAAACAGTCCGTCCGATTTATAAATCCTGTATTTCACCATATAAGCTCCGTTTACTGTTAAAAATAAGTGTGAAATGCAAAACTCCGGTGGGTGTAACAAGATGTCCGCTTGTCCCCTTCTCAGTGTATCCTTACTGTGGAGGAGTGCGGGGTGTAGCAAGATGGCGGCGATGAAACGTCACTTCCGTTACCAATTCTGACGGGTCGCCTAATCTGATGAAACACCTTCAAGAGGCGGATAACCTGTACAATTTAGATACTTAGTCTGCTTGTATTTAAATTTATTAATATTAATGGTGTAGTGATGACAGAGCGGCATTCATTTGTGTCTTTTATACACTATTCCACAAAAAGTATTGGGACGCCTGCCTTTACATGCAAGTGAACTTTTATTATCCCAGTCTTAGTCCGTAGCGTTCACTATTGGGTTGGCCCACCCTTTGCAGCTATAACAGCCTTCCCAGAAGAATTAAAGATGTTATAGCTGCAAAGGGCCAACTCAATATTGAACCCTATGGACTAAGACTGGGATAATAAAAGTTCACTTGCATGTAAAGGCAGGTGTCCCAATACTTTTGACAATATAGTGTATCTACTGGGACTTAATCTTTAATTTCCTTTTCCCTTTCCCCGTCTCTTCCAGATATAGCTTTTTTCTTTCCGGAAAGAGGAGGGAAGGTGGAAGAAGGAAGAGGGAGGGAAGAGGAAGGAAGAGGGAGGGATGGAGGAAGGAAAGAGGGAGGAAGAGGGAGGGAGGAAGGAAGAGGGAGGGAGGAGGAAGTAAAGAGGAGGAAGGAAGGAAGAAGGAAGGAAGAAGGAAGAAGGAGGGAGGAGGGAGGAAGGAGGGAGGAAGGAGAAAGGAAGAGGGGGGGGGAGAGGGGGGATGGAGAGGAGAAGAAATAGGAGGGAGGAATGATAATGAGGAAGAGGCAGAAAGAGGGAGAAGGAGGAGGAAGAGGAGGAGGAAGAGGAGGAGGAGGAGGAGGAGGAGGAGGAGGAGGAGAAGGAAGGAGGAGGGATGAGGGAGGAGGAGAAGGAAGGAGGAGGGATGAGGGAGGAGGAGAAGGGAGGAAGAAGGAAGAAGGAAGAAGGAGGAAGAAGGAAGAAGGAGGAAGAAGGAAGAAGGAGGAAGAAGGAAGAAGAAGGAGGAAGAAGGAAGAAGAAGGAGGAAGAAGGAAGAAGAAGGAGGAAGAAGGAGGAAGAGTAGTAGTGAGGAATGAAGGAGGAGGAAGGAGGAAGGAAGAGGAAGGAGGAAGGAGGAAGGAGGAGGAGGAGGAGGATGATGATGATGAGGAGGAATGGAAAGGAAAAGGAGGACGAGTGAAAGAGCCGAAGTGAAGTGGGCCAGGTACATGTGAGCTGCCCTCAGTGCAGAAACAAACCTTGTCGGCAGGAGCAGAGACACCGCGGACTGAAGATGCCTCCAGAGAGGTAAGTGTTTGGTTGTGTATACACAGTATTTATGTATGTTGCCAACACACCACTTCTGGTGCAATTTTGCTCACCTCCCCTTCTCTGCTGCATGCTGCACACCACTATTATCCTCCCCACTGCTCCACCCCTATTCCCTGGAATTCAGATTTTCAAAGATTCAAGGAATTAATAAAAAACAATAGTTAGCTTTGACAATCCAATAAAAGCTTACTTGAAAAATCTCCTTTCAAGTGCTGCCCGTCTTTTGGCCATCTCTTTCCACAACTTCCTGGATTCCCAGCATGCTCCTCCATTTCTAAGGACTACATATCCCATGGTACCTTACTCCCTGCAAGCAGTGATTCCTGTCCTGACTCCGCCTCCTGAAACTCCTCCCCTTAGAAGGCAGGCTCTGTGAAACGTGTGACACAGCAGCGCCTACTCACAGGGCATAGTGACTCCGCGTCACATAATTCCAGAAAGTCAATGTGTAGGATCTTCACAAAGTAAATTCAAGATCATTCAGGTGAATCAGAAGAGGCTGGAAATAATTGAAATATAAAATGTGGAGATGAATAGAGGATTTATTTTGTAACAATAGATGAGACTTTAAATAACACAAATGCCAGCGGCAGTGTGAACGCAGACCTCCAGTAATCTGAACACCTCGGAGTTGGTTGGAGGTTTGTCATCTGTTCTTCAAGGAAGGGTTGGGAATGATCTTCTCTGGTAATAGAAAGGTTCTGCCGGTGTACCGGTGATTTGGATCATTGAGCCGCAATGACACAGATAATTCCCCGCCACGGTTGAGGTCTTTTCACACATAAAGAACCTTGTACAAACCTGGGACTGGAAATATTTACTCATCAGAGATCTCGGAGATTGTGATATCACTCAGCGCTCTTGTCAGGAGCAAACTCATGAGACCCAACACAGCTCTCCGCATCAGAAACATGGCGTTCGCCAACACGTGTGGGGGCCACGGGCGCGCATACTCCCCCCCCCCCCCCCCTGGTGTTTTGCACAAGGATTTTTTTCAGCAGTTGCTCATATCAGTTTATATTATTAAAAATTACTTATTTCAAAATCGTCAGAATCTGTAATTATCCAAAACTGTCAAAAATGTGAACGCGATAGGACAACCTGGGGGTATTCTTTACATCAAGGCTTGATTCACATCTACAGGGGCAACTGAGCGTGCGTGCGTTCCCTTACGTCACGTGTAGGACAGCCCATTCCTTTCTAAAACAAAATGCAGAAAAGAAGACCCTGTCCCTCCTCCAAAAATATGCAGCACCAGGGGTGGACTGACCATTGAGCCACTCGGGCACTGCCCGAGGGCCCTGGGCCACTAGGGGGCCCCATCAGGGTTGCCAGCCTTCTTAAAACCAGAGACAGTATGTATAAATCTGTGTTTTTTTTACATCTGTCTGTGTATACTGTGTGTGTGTATACTGTGTGGCCCCATAATATCTGATTGCCTGGGGGGGCCCCATAATCTCCTATTGCCCGGGGGCCCCATGAGTTATCAGTCCGCCCCTGTGCGGCACCATGCAGTTTGGCTGATGTATGGAGATGTCACCAACAATAATTTGTCACCTTCGCGTATCTGCTAAAGAGCAGCACGTTTCGGGAAAGTAGGCGATTTTTCATGTGTTCTTCTGACACAAATAGATTTGACCCCCACCCTAATGGTATACATAAAGCACCACCCTGCCCCCAATATTGCATTTCCTGCTTATGTGATTGGATGATCCACCACTTCCTAGTCACAAGATGTAAATCAGAACTCCCCAGAATCCTATACTTTCCCAAATCATGTTTTGTAACCCCCCCCTCCCCATGGCAGGGAACTAGAAAATGCATTGAGGGAGCTCTGATAGTGACCTGCTAAGCTACGACAATTAGGGGAAATAAATCAAGCCCTGATGAAGAAGCGAGTTTTGGAACGACGAAACGCGTTGGATACTCTTTGGATTGTCCCCCCTGACTACTAATGAACTACATTTGTATCTGAGCCTTTGCATTTCTATTTCTGATGGGGAACTAGTCTCCCTTCCAGTCATTTCCCACATTTGGGTAAGGACATCACCACTATCCCCGGCCCCTTTACTTACAGCTAGCTTTTGGACAAGGAATCTTCCAGACGACAGCTGAATGGGGCTGGGAAGAGAGTCCTGACCCATGAATGCTTCCCAACGCTGGAGGATCTCTGTATGCTGGCTCAAAGCCAGGGGTGGCCCGTCCATTAAGGGCACACGGGTGCCACCCCCCCGTCCATCGCCGTCCCCCCTATGCATGCGTTCGGCCCCTTTCAGAACATCAGCACATGACTTCCAAAGGGGAGGCTCTAATAAGCTTCAATATAGGGAGGGCTCGGGTCGCAGAGAATGCGCTCTCAGCCCACCCAGGTGTGTTACAACAGCGAATGAAAATTTGCTGTTGTAACACTGATCCTTCTCCCCGGCCAATCGGGGAATGGGTTTTGACACTGGTCACCCGATTGGCTGAAAGGACGGGCGATCCTATTGGATGCCTAGGGGTAGGAGGGGAGGGGCCTGAAGCCGCCATGGAGGAGAGGACTCAGAGCCGAGCCGCTGCACCACACTGCCTGCCACTCGCCACGATGGGGTAAGTGCCAAAACTGACCAGTAAACAGCAGGGGGGGTGTGATGGGTGCCACTCAGGGGGGGGGTGGTTATTTGCCCCCCCCCCCCCCAAAAAAAAAACAGCAGCCACTGCTTAAAGCAGTTAGCACCAGTTTCCTAATCTGTCTCTGCCACGGCGATGGTTAGAACCACCTGAATTTGTTGACCTGTGATGCCAACATTACCCAAACTGGTGCAAATTTTTCCCTGAATTTGCCACAAGTTGGTTTAAAAGGAAACTACCATCAGAAAATTTTCCCATTTGCTTTATTGGATTTCCCTTCAAGACTTCTCTGCGTCTCTCCAGCTTTCATCAACGCACGAAGAGAAGTCAATCCTAACTACACGGCGCGGGTCACATCGCCTCCTTAACAAGCGTTCGGTGCAATATAAAGAACCGTGTACCGCTCCAGGTGCATAGGCGCTCCGCACTCCTCTACAATGCCCGGGTGCTGCTCCGTCCTGCTTCCATCCCGATATCAATCGCATTCACTACAAAGGATTACCGCAACGCAGCAAAACTTCTTTATTAATCTGCAGGAACAGAATACAGAACATGCTCCGGCGAGGGGCGTACGGTTTCCAGCGCTATATTAAAGAAAGTCTTTGGAACAAACTTGAAATGAGGAACTCCAATCTAATAAAAGAAAAAAAAAAAAGTGGGATATTGTTTGAAAGAAAACGGCTGAAAGCAAAGCTGGTGAACACTGGAGAAGTGCTGTTCTTCCTGGCCTTCTAAACAGGTAAGATGAGTGAAGTCCAGCAGCTGAGGATTAATAAAGAAGTTTTGCTGCTTTCTAATAAAATGGTAGTCAGAAGTAGAGATTCATGCACATGGTCCAGCTGGGGCCATACAGCATGCGAGAGCCATACAGCGATCAAGAGCCACACAGCACGCAGGAGGCATACAGCGATCAAGAGCCATACAGCGAGCAAGAGCCATACAGCGAGCAAGAGCCATACAGCGAGCAAGAGCCATACAGCGAGCAAGAGCCATACAGCACGCAGGAGGCATACAGCGCGTAGGAGGCACGCAAGCGCCATACAGCAAGCAAGAGCCATACAGCAAGCAAGCGCCATACAGCAAGCAAGCGCCATACAGCAAGCAAGAGCCATACAGCAAGCAAGAGCCATACAGCAAGCAAGAGCCATACAGCAAGCAAGAGCCATACAGCACGCAGGAGGCATACAGCACGCAGGAGCCATAACGCATGCAGGAGCCATACAGCACGCAGGAGGCATACAGCACGCAGGAGGCATACAGCACGCAGGAGGCATACAGCAAGCAAAAGCCATACAGCACGCAAGAGTCATACAGCATGCAGGAGGCATACGGCATGCAAAAGCCATATGGCATGCAAGGGCCATACAGCACGCAGGAGCCATAAAGGAAACAGGAGCCATACAGCACACGCAGGAGTTGTACAGCATGCAGGAGCCTGCATAATGACAGTAATCCCGGGACCCACTGCTGCCCTGTACTGCTGCTCATTGAGAAGCATGAAGAGGAGCAGCTGTACACAGTTGTATGCCGGAGTTGCAAAAGCACACCCACATACAAGCTTATGTACGCTAACACACTGTACACATAGAATATTCATCAGAGTGCCACGTGGGTGCTTTACAGTCCCCCCTTACATCAGTGTCCCCATCAGAGTCTCCCCTTATATCAGGGTCCCCATTACATCAGAAGAAAAATAGAAGAAAAATATTACAGCGCACACATGCAAAAAAACATTCACCTCCAGCAAGGCTAGTTTAAAAACACATTTTCAAAAATATGGGGATTTGGTCATACCATATTGTTATATGGTGCTAAGCCCACTTACTGCGACAAAGTACCCCATGATTAGTGGGTCCTACCTTATCCATAGATTTGTGAGATCATGAGAGATCATGAGAGATACACTCTTCTAAATGGGAGAATCTTGATGTCTCCACCCATGACACAAGTGGACACTAATGAGAGGCACTAAATGAGGGAGTGGGGTGCTCCTATTCCAAAAGAATTTGGTCAGAATCCATACAATACACAAACAAGATATTTGGGGGGCACACCTTGTCCACTTGTGTCATAGGTGGAGACCTCAAGATTCTCCCATTTAGAAGAGTGTATGGCTCTCATGGTTCAGAGAAGCAGGATCTCACAAATCTATGGATAGTGTAGGACCCACTAATCATGGGGTACTTTGTCGCAGTAAGTGGGCTTAGCACCATATAGCAATATGATGTGACCAAGTCCCCATATTTTTGAAAATGTGTTTTTAAACTAGCCTTGCTGGAGGTGAATGTTTTTTTGCATGTGTGCGCTGTAATATTTTTCTTCTATTGTATGGTTTTATGGCTGCACCAGCTTTAATGAGAAGGCGTGCCCCCCAAATATCATGTTTGCCCATTACATCAGAGTTCCCATTCACATTAGGGTCACCATCAGAGTCCCCCTTACCACTGTAAGACTTACAGAATGGCCTTTAAGAGCAGGGGGGCAGGAGGCAGAGCAGATTCAGACAAGAACAATGAGACGGATCGCTGCTCCAGGTGAGTAGGACAATCCCACCAGGGAGGAAGGTCTGGGTGCTAGCTCCGGCTCGCAACCATGAACATGTAGATCAAGTAAGAAAAATTAGCTGCACACCAACATCCGTCCAACGAGTTTTAATGAAAGGCTGCCAACCGGGACTGTGACAACGGACCAAGGGTGTGATGACGTCTCACAGAGACCTCGTGCTTCTTCAAAACCCCTGAGCAGGTTCAGAGAGAGGAAGTTCTGTCCTCCTGGGAACGCCATAGGAAGCAGGTCCTTGGTTGCCAGAAACGTTGTCTGAAAAAAAGTGGAAACTATAGGCAACCTCTGCTGACCCGAATCCTTAGACATTGAACATTGGGGGATATGCCGCTCACCCTAGAAGATAAAATCATGTAGCAGGCTTTAGTTTGGAGACCTCCGGTAGAACACCATTCTATGTATGGCCACCATAAGGGTTGTCCTGGACTACCTATTAGCTGTAGATAAAATTGCAACTTGGTTACATTTAGTTTGGTGGTCCTTTTTTTTTTTTTTTTTAAAAGATACCCTTGCTTTCCATAAGAAGATGATTTGGTTTGTGTATTGCTGTGCATAGTGCGGTGGTGAGGCATTTGGGCTGATCTATATTCCTTGGCCATCCTGCCATTTCACAGTCTGTGCCACGTGCGGCCACAGGGGAGGATGCCTCTATAATCTCTGCTCAGCACTGTAACCTCTCTCCCCACCACTGCGGTTTATCACTGCCCATTAATAATTAAAGCGCAGCTAATTATTCCTCGCTTACCGCTCAGGAGAGCCGGGGCCCTGCACAGCTCACGCTCCCGCCCGCTGCCTACCTGGCCCCGGATCCCGCGCGTCAGTCAGGTGTCAGGAGCGCAGATGGGCCGAAAACGCTAGACAGAAAGCCAACAGCAGATGCTCGTGTTCCCAAAACCACCGGCAAAATACATTCGGAGGAAATTCAACGTAACAAAAGGTGGGCCCTGGTGGGAGCGCTCATCAAAACTTACAGGCTTGCGATGATGATGGGAGAGATTCAGTAACGGTTTTTATTGTACGGATACATCATTCTTCTCAAATGTTTAAAAAGAACACGGAACCAACTGCATCCATCACTGCCTGTCCCCCATCCATCACTGCCTGTCCCCCATCCATCACTGCCTGTCCCCCATCCATCACTGCCTGCCCCCCATCCATCACTGCCTGCCCCCCATCCATCAATGCCTGTCCCCCATCCATCACTGCCTGTCCCCCATCCATCACTGCCTGTCCCCCATCCATCACTGCCTGTCCCCCATCCATCAATACCTCTCCAAAATCCATCACTGCCTGTCCCCCATCCATCACTGCCTGTCCCCCATCCATCACTGCCTGTCCCCCATCCATCACTGCCTCTCCCCCATCCATCAATGCCTGACCCCCATCCATCACTGCCTGTCCCCCATCCATCAATGCCTGTCCCCCATCCATCAATGCCTGTCCCCCATCCATCACTGCCTCTCCCCCATCCATCACTGCCTGTCCCCCATCCATCACTGCCTCTCCCCCATCCATCACTGCCTGTCCCCCATCCATCACTGCCTCTCCCCCATCCATCACTGCCTGTCCCCCATCCACCACTGCCCGTCCCCCATCCATCACTGCCCGCCCCCCATCCATCACTGCCTGTCCCCCATCCATCACTGCCTGTCCCCCATCCATCACTGCCTGTCCCCCATCCATCACTGCCCGCCCCCCATCCATCACTGCCTGTCCCCCATCCATCACTGCCTGTCCCCCATCCATCACTGCCTGTCCCCCATCCATCAATACCTCTCCACCATCCATCACTGCCTGTCCCTTATCCATCACTGCCTGTCCCCCATCCATCACTGCCTGTCCCCCATCCATCACTGCCTGTCCCCCATCCATCACTGCCTGTCCCCCATCCATCACTGCCTGTCCCCCATCCATCACTGCCTGTCCCCCATCCATCAATGCCTGACCCCCATCCATCACTGCCTGTCCCCCATCCATCAATGCCTGTCCCCCATCCATCACTGCCTGTCCCCCATCCATCAATACCTGTCCCCCATCCATCACTGCCTGTCCACCATCCATCACTGCCTGTCCCCCATCCATCACTGCCTGTCCCCCATCCATCACTGCCTGTCCCCCATCCATCACTGCCTGTCCCCCATCCATCAATGTCTGTCCCCCATCCATCACTGCCTGTCCCCCATCCATCACTGCCTGTCCCCCATCCATCAATACCTCTCCACCATCCATCACTGCCTGTCCCTTATCCATCACTGCCTCTCCCCCATCCACCAATGCCTGTCCCCCATCCATCACTGCCTGTCCCCCATCCATCAATGCCTGACCCCCATCCATCACTGCCTGTCCCCCATCCATCAATGCCTGTCCCCCATCCATCAATGCCTGTCCCCCATCCATCACTGCCTGTCCCCCATCCATCACTGCCTGTCCCCCATCCATCACTGCCTGCCCCCCATCCATCACTGCCTGTCCCCCATCCATCACTGCCTGTCCCCCATCCATCACTGCCTGTCCCCCATCCATCACTGCCTCTCCCCCATCCATCACTGCCTGTCCCCCATCCACCAATGCCTGTCCCCCATCCATCACTGCCTGTCCCCCATCCATCACTGCCTCTCCCCCATCCATCACTGCCTGTCCCCCATCCACCAATGCCTGTCCCCCATCCATCACTGCCTGTCCCCCATCCATCACTGCCTGTCCCCCATCCATCACTGCCTGTCCCCCATCCATCAATGCCTGACCCCCATCCATCACTGCCTGTCCCCCATCCATCAATGCCTGTCCCCCATCCATCACTGCCTGTCCCCCATCCATCAATACCTCTCCACCATCCATCACTGCCTGTCCCCCATCCATCACTGCCTGTCCCCCATCCATCACTGCCTGTCCCCCATCCATCACTGCCTGCCCCTCATCCATCACTGCCTGCCCCTCATCCATCACTGCCTGTCCCCCATCCACCAATGCCTGTCCCCCATCCATCACTGCCTGTCCCCCATCCATCACTGCCTGTCCCCCATTCATCACTGCCTGTCCCCCATCCATCAATGCCTGTCCCCCATCCATCACTGCCTGTCCCCCATCCACCACTGCCTGTCCCCCATCCATCACTGCCTGTCCCCCATCCATCAGTGCCTGTCCCCCATCCACCAATGCCTGTCCCCCATCCATCACTGCCTGTCCCCCATCCATCACTGCCTGTCCCCCATCCACCAATGCCTGTCCCCCATCCATCACTGCCTGTCCCCCATCCATCACTGCCTGTCCCCCATCCATCACTGCCTGTCCCCCATCCATCACTGCCTGTCCCCCATCCATCAATACCTCTCCAAAATCCATCACTGCCTGTCCCCCATCCATCACTGCCTGTCCCCCATCCATCAATACCTCTCCACCATCCATCACTGCCTGTCCCTTATCCATCACTGCCTCTCCCCCATCCACCAATGCCTGTCCCCCATCCATCACTGCCTGTCCCCCATCCATCACTGCCTGTCCCCCATCCATCACTGCCTGTCCCCCATCCATCACTGCCTGTCCCCCATCCATCAATGCCTGACCCCCATCCATCACTGCCTGTCCCCCATCCATCAATGCCTGTCCCCCATCCATCACTGCCTGTCCCCCATCCATCAATACCTCTCCACCATCCATCACTGCCTGTCCCCCATCCATCACTGCCTGTCCCCCATCCATCACTGCCTGTCCCCCATCCATCACTGCCTGTCCCCCATCCATCAATGTCTGTCCCCCATCCATCACTGCCTGTCCCCCATCCATCACTGCCTGTCCCCCATCCATCAATACCTCTCCACCATCCATCACTGCCTGTCCCTTATCCATCACTGCCTCTCCCCCATCCACCAATGCCTGTCCCCCATCCATCACTGCCTGTCCCCCATCCATCACTGCCTGTCCCCCATCCATCAATGCCTGACCCCCATCCATCACTGCCTGTCCCCCATCCATCAATGCCTGTCCCCCATCCATCAATGCCTGTCCCCCATCCATCACTGCCTGTCCCCCATCCATCACTGCCTGTCCCCCATCCATCACTGCCTGCCCCCCATCCATCACTGCCTGTCCCCCATCCATCAATGCCTGTCCCCCATCCATCACTGCCTGTCCCCCATCCATCACTGCCTCTCCCCCATCCATCACTGCCTGTCCCCCATCCACCAATGCCTGTCCCCCATCCATCACTGCCTGTCCCCCATCCATCACTGCCTGTCCCCCATCCATCACTGCCTGTCCCCCATCCATCAATGCCTGACCCCCATCCATCACTGCCTGTCCCCCATCCATCAATGCCTGTCCCCCATCCATCAATGCCTGTCCCCCATCCATCAATACCTCTCCACCATCCATCACTGCCTGTCCCCCATCCACCAATGCCTGTCCCCCATCCATCAATACCTCTCCACCATCCATCACTGCCTGTCCCCCATCCATCACTGCCTGTCCCCCATCCATCAATACCTCTCCACCATCCATCACTGCCTGTCCCCCATCCATCACTGCCTGTCCCCCATCCATCACTGCCTGTCCCCCATCCATCACTGCCTGTCCCCCATCCATCACTGCCTGTCCCCCATCCATCAATACCTCTCCACCATCCATCACTGCCTGTCCCTTATCCATCAATGCCTGTCCCCCATCCATCACTGCCTGTCCCCCATCCATCACTGCCTGTCCCCCATCCATCACTGCCTCTCCCCCATCCATCACTGCTTGTCCCCCATCCATCAATGCCTGTCCCTTATCCATCACTGCCTGTCCCCCATCCATCACTGCCTGTCCCCCATCCATCAATGCCTCTCCCCCATCCATCACTGCCTCTCCCCCATCCATCACTGCTTGTCCCCCATCCATCAATGCCTGTCCCTTATCCATCACTGCCTGTCCCCCATCCATCACTGCCTGTCCCCCATCCATCAATGCCTGTCCCCCATCCATCACTGCCTGTCCCCCATCCATCACTGCCTGTCCCCCATCCATCACTGCCTGTCCCCCATCCATCACTGCCTGTCCCCCATCCACCACTGCCTGTCCCCCATCCATCACTGCCTGTCCCCCATCCATCAATGCCTGTCCCTTATCCATCACTGCCTGCCCCTCATCCATCACTGCCTGTCCCTTATCCATCACTGCCTGCCCCTCATCCATCACTGCCTCTCCCCCATCCATCACTGCCTGTCCCCCATCCACCACTGCCTGTCCCCCATCCACCACTGCCTGCCCCTCATCCATCACTGCCTGTCCCCCATCCACCACTGCCTGTCCCCCATCCACCACTGCCTGTCCCCCATCCACCACTGCCTGTCCCCCATCCACCACTGCCTGTCCCCAAAAAGGAGCTGACAATCTAATGCAACCCCACTGTGAGGAACACACAATGGAAAACACATCCTCTAAAGCCCTAATTGTAGTTGGAAGCTAATAAATCTCCTGCAATGGTTTTGAATTTTGGGAAGCGAATACACCTTGCAGAAGACCAAACAAACATGAACAGCCCATAGACACTCTCATGTCAGCCTTTCTCACACCTTTTACCCCAGAGGAACCCTCATTTTCAGGTCTTGAGGCATTCCTACCAAAACCAAATAATTGGGGGATCAGTGGGAAATGCTGTGGTGGTGAGAATACCAGCTAAAAAGATAACTGGTGCCAAGGAAGGAGAAGAGAGAGGAGGGAAGGAAATAGAGAAAAGAAAAAAAAGAGAGAAAAGAAAAGAAAAGAGAGAAAAGGAAAGGGGGGGAGGGGGGCAGAGAGAAAAGGAAAGGAGGGGCGAAGGAAAAAAAAAGGCATAGAAAAAGAGTGAAAGAAAAAAAGAAAAGAAAGACCGGAAGAAAGAAAAAGCTAAAAAGAGAGAAAGAAAGAAAGAAAAAAGAAAGAACGAAAGAAAAAGCAAAAAAAAAAAAAAGTGAAGGAAAGAGTGAAAGAAAGAAAAAAAAAGGGGGGGAGCAGAAGTAAGAGAGAGGTGAAAAAGAGAGATAGAAAAAGGAGGGAAAAAGAAAGAAATAGAGCAAGAGATGATGAAAGAAAGAGAAAAAAAAAGAAAAAGCGAAAGAGGTAAAAAGAGAAACAGAAAGAAGAAAAAAGAAAGGAGGGAAAGAGGGAAAAAAGGGAAAAAAAAAGGGAGAAAAAAAGTGAGAAAAGGAATAAAAAGAGAAAGGGAAAAAAGGGTAAATAAAAAAAGAGAAAAAAAAAGAGAAAATAAATGGGAAAAAGAAAAAAGAAAAAAAAAGGGGGAAAACAAGAAAAAAAAAGAGAGAAAGAGAAAAAAAAGAGCAAAAGAAAAAAAAAGAAAAAGAGAAAAAAAATGGGAAAAAAAGAGGGAGAAAAAAAAGGAGGGGAAAAGAGAGAAAAAGAGGGAAAAAGAAAGAGAAAGAGAAAAAAAAGGGGGGGGGGGGTGAGGGGTTGAGAGTAAAAATAAATTTGTGTCTGCCTCCTAGATTGAAATTGTTGCAGGGCGCAATGTTGTGGCTGCAACAAAGCAGAACAAATACCGTATTCCCAGAAATGGCGGATAAAGTGGCGGCAAGCAAAAAAATACCCAGAAGTGTGAAGAGTGTTCAGACCCGGTCAAACCCCAGGAGAGCGGCACAATAAATCGCACACAGCACGTCGTGTCAGTTTCTGGCGTTCGAAGGAAGGTCACCAACCCTGCAGGCCGGCTCACCCAACCTCCAATCCCCAGAAAGATACAATAAGGATGGCCGCACAGCCGACAAAACCCGCCTGCCGCAGAGAAAGCGGGTCACAGCGCAGCCAAAGACACGCGAGAGGGCAGATATTTTAAGATGCGATTAGGCCCCTGGGATAAAGCGCAATCACCACCCGTGTCTTCAAATATGGCCTTTACTTGGCCTTTGAATTTGTGCTTTTTTTTAAATTCTCAGAGGGAGAGGCTGTTTGCAAGACAAGCATATTGTGTATATAAAGATTCTTATGAAATATTTATTATTTATGAAATATTTAAGAAAAGCTCGGGCAAGGAGTCAAAAATTAGGATACGATTCACACATTATTTATGTTTAGATTTTGGTTTTGTTTTTTTTAAAATATGTAACAGATAGGAACAAAAAAATGTTAAACAGTAAAAAAAAAGTAACACTTTAAATGTATACATTTTTTATTTTCAATGTAGCAGTTTATATTGCTTAGCAAAATTGAGAACTGGTGCCTCCCATTAAAAAAAACAAATAAATGTGCTGCAGCACTTAAAGTGATACTAAACACACACACACTGTATAAATTTATATTGTTTGTTTTAATTTCTGTATTTGGGTGACTTTACTGTATTTTATTAATAAAAAAATCTAAGTACATTTTTCCAAATCAATATATACTGTAGCTGTCACATGACCCGGCTCTCTCCCAGTCTGTCACATGACCCGGCTCTCTCCCAGCCTGTCTGCAGGGAAACCTAAGCAGGAGGAGCTTCTAGTCCTCTGCTGCTGGTCATATTTTCAAAATTTAAAACAAAAACACACGCCTTTGGAATATGGAGTAAATATACATAATTAATATAAACTGTTTTAAATTGTCATACCAATATATGTTTAAATCAAAAAATAATTTTTTGGCAATATCATGGTGTGGGCAAACTTCTGCCAGGCACAGGCTGTGTCCCGCCCCCTCTAGCCTGTGTCTTAAAATAAGAGGGAGACGAAGCCTCCATTAATCTACATGTAATATCTCACCCCCATTGTGTTTAGCTGGTTACTGGGCATGGAGGAGGAGGAGGGATTGGGCTGTCATTTACCACTGTGTACACAACCACATGTGCGATTCTATAGTCACATGGGCTGTTCAGACCTGATAGGGTGGAAATGCTCAAAACTCACTGAAAACTGAGCACGTGCAGAACTGCCACCACTGCTCTGCAAAATCCCCAACTGCATTGGGGACAGGAAGGGGAGGTAGAGGGTAGCAGGATCAACCAGGCTTTTTGCAGAATACAGAAAACGTATCTCATAGTGATTGAGTATGAACAGCATGGAATACACCATTTATTGATTGTTTTTTTATGATGTTGGTTTAGTAACACTTTGAAGTGGAACCCAAAAGTGGAACTTCCGCTGATCTTCCTCCCCCCCAAATGGTGCCACATTTGACACCTTTCAGGGGGAGGGGGGGTACCTTCCCGGCGCAGTCCCTCCGACGTTCGGCCTCTCTCCTCCTCCCCCCACTACCAGGCCAATTAGAAAGCGCAGCGCGCTTTGTGCATGTGCAGTAGGAAACCAACTGTGAAGTTGAAAGGCTCCCAGTTCCTGCCACTGAAAAACATCCCCACAGCATGATACTGCCACCACCATGCTTCACTGTAGGGATGGTATCGGCCAGGTGATGAGCGATGCCTGGTTTCCTCCAGACGTGACACTTGCCATTCAGGCCAAAGAGTTTAATCTTAGTTTCATCAGACCAGACAATTTTGTTACTTATGGTCTGAGAGTCCTTCAGGTGCTTTTTGGCAAACCCCAGGCGGGCTGTCATGTGCCTTTTACTGAGGAGTGGCTTCCGTCTGGCCACTCTACCATGCAGGCCTGATTGGTGGAGTGCTGCAGAGATGGTTGTTCTTCTGGAAGGTTCTCCTCTCTCCACAGAGAAACGCTGGAGCTCTGTCAGAGTGACCATCGGGTTCTTGGTCACCTCCCTGACTAAGGCTCTTCTCCCCTGATCGCTCAGTTTGGCCAGGCGGCCCGCTCTAGGAAGAGTTCTGGTGGTTCCAAACTTCTTCCATTTATGGATGACGGAGGCCACTGTGCTCATTGGGACCTTCAATGCTGCAGAAATGTTTCTGTACCCTTCCCCAGGTCTGTGCCTCCATACAATTCTGTCTCAGAGGTCTACAGACAATTCCTTGGACTTCATGGCTTGGTTTGTGCTCTGACATGCACTGTTAACCGTGGGACCTTCTATAGACAGGTGTGTGCCTCTCCAAATCATGTCCAATCAACTGAATTTACCACAGGTGGAATCCAATCAAGTTGTTGAAAAATCTTAAGGATGATCAGTGAAAACAGGAGGCACCTGAGCTTAACGTTGAGGGTCATGGCAAAGGCTGTGATACTTATGTACATGGGATTTTTTAAATTTTTTTTTATAAATTTACAAAGATTTCAAAAAAACTTCTTTCACATTGTCATTATGGGGTATTGTTTGTAGAATTTTGAGGAAAATAATAAATTTAATAAATTTTGGAAATGAGGCTGTAACATAACAAAATGTGGAAAAAGTGAAGTACTGTGAATACTTTCCGGATGCTCTGTGTGTATACAGTGCTGTGAAAAAGTATTTGCCCCCTTCCTAATTTTTTTTTTTTGCATATTTCTCACACTTAAATGATTCAGCTCAAACAATTTTTAATATTACACAAAGATAACCCGAGGAAATCCAAGATCCAGTTTTTAAATTATTTCTTCATTTATTAAGGAAAAAAAGCTGTTTAAACCTGCCTGGCCCTGAGTGAAAAAGTAATTGCCCCATCCCATGCTGAATCATGAATGAACTCTGATTAACCACAATTTTTTGGAAAGCTGGAGTTAAATTTCACTTGCCACACCCAGGCCTGATTACTGCCAGACCTGTTGAATCAAGAAATCACATAAATAGAAACTGTCTGACAAAGTGAAGCACCCTAACAGATCACAAAAAGCCACAATCTAAAAAAAAATAAGTCAAGAACAGATTAGAAACAAAGTAATGTACATGTATTGGTCTAGGAAGGGTTTCAAAGCCATTTCTAAGGCTTTGAGATGCTAGTGAACCACGGAGAGAGCTATTATCCACAAATGGAGATAATTTGGAACAGTGGTGAACGTTCCCAGGAGTGGCCGGCCTACAAAAATTACTCCAAGAGCATCACCACGACTCATCCAGGAGGTCATAAAAGAACCCAGAACAACATCTAGAGAAATGCAGGCCAAACTTGCCTCAGGTAACAGTGTTCATGATTCAGAGACTGGGCGAAAACGGCCTCTATGGGAGAGTTCCAAAGCCAAAGAACACAAAGGCTCATCTCACATTTACCAAAGAACATCTTAATTATCCCCAAGACTTGTAGGCAAATATTCTGTGGACTGATGAGACAAAAATGCTACTTTTTGGAAGATGTGCATCCCGTTACATCTGGCATAAAACTTATACAGCATTTCATAACAAGAACATCATACCAACAGTCAGACATGGTGGTGGTAGTGATGGTCTGGGGCTGCTTTGCAGCTTCAGGACCTGGACGACTTACCATAATTGATGGAACCAGGAATTCTGAGCTCTACCAGAAAATCCTAAAGGAGAATGTCCGGCCATCAGTTCGTGACCTCAAGCTCAAGTGCACTTGGGTTATGCAGCAGGACGATGATCCGAAACACAAACAGCAAGTCCACCTCCAAATGGTTCAAACAAAGCAAAATTTAGGTTTTGGAGTGGCCTAGTCAAATCCAATTGAGATGCTGTATCGTGACCTTTACACAGGCCGTTGATGCTGGAAAACCCTCCAATGTGGCTGAATGAGAACAATTCTGCAAAGAAGAGTGGGCCGAAATTGCTCCACAGCCATGTGAAAGACTCATCGCAAATGCTTGATTGCAACTGTTGCCGTCACGGGTGGCACAACCAGTTATTAGGTTTAGGGGGCAATTACTTTTTCACATAAAGCCAGGCAGGTTTGGACAGCTTTTTTGCCTTAATAAATTAAACCCTCAATTAAAAACGGCATTTTGTATTTACTCAGGTTATCTTTGTGTAATAATAACATTTTTTGATGAGCCGAGTCATTTAGGTGCGACAAATATGCAAAAAACAAAAAAAACAGAAAGGGGGCACATACTTTTTCACAGCATTGTGTGTATATATATTTTTTTATGTTTAAATATGTTATGAGCAATTATCAGGGCCACCGCCATCATAGTTCAGACATATCTGGCACCAGAAAAAAGCAAAAGCTTTCATTATCTCTAAAATAAAGTCCCTTTCTCTCCTCACATAAGCAAAACATCGCTCGCCGTCTCCTTTATTTGCGTACACAATTTATTCAAGTCTGATAATTTGATACTTTTTTTTTTTTTTAATTAATGTCATCATGTAATTCCAGCTGTAAAGCATATTTGAATATTATCAGATGCTAAAATAAGATCCCACACCTTCTTTACCTAATCAACATTAATTACCATAAAGCAGGTACAAATTTACAAATTCATGGCGCCAACTTCACGCTGGGGCCCGATTTGCCCCCCCCCCCAAAAAAACCAACACTTTGTGAATTCTAACAAAGGCCCGGACGGAAGCTGCAATGTCAATCTGATTCCAATTTGGCAGTAAAAAAAACGGCAGAAATTTCGGATTGGGCGAGGATGGGATTTTTTTTATTCCTATGTTCCGCATTCAGAGAATGTATGAAGGCCGATTATCGGTAGGAAGATCTCTGGCCCGGCTATTGTGTTCCACAGAAAGGAGACTTCAGAATGATATCTCCAGGTCCAGCTACCTAGCAATAAGATTCACAAATAATATCTGCCTGCCAGAGATCTTGTGCATGTGTTGCTAATAGCCTACGAAATGGGAATTAGGCTTCAGGCGGATCCGTCAGTAAGGAGACATGTCTGGCTACCATGTAATCCAAGAGTAACAAAGGAAAAACGAGGCCAGGACGGTGAACATAAAGAACATACACTAATCGGCCACAACCCTAATGATCAGCCACCTAATATTGAGTAGGTCCCTCTTTTTCCCTGATCCATCCAGGCACAGACTCCAACAGACCTCTAAAGGTATGCTGTGGGTTATCTGGCACCAAGCCATCAGCAGCAGATCCGTTAAGACCTGTAAGTTGGGAGGCGGGGCCTCCATGGATCGCACTTGAATTTTCCAGCACATCCCACAGATGCTCGATTGGAGTGAGATCTGGAGAATTTGGAGACCAAGTCAAGACCTCCAACTCATTGTTGGTTTCCCTCAAACCATTCTTGAAGTGTGACAGGCGTATTATCCTGCTGAAAGAGGCCACTGCCATCAAGGAACATGGTTTCCATGAAGGGGTGTACTTGGTCACCAACAATGTTAAGGTAGATGGTACATGTCTAAGTTGTGAATGGCCCCGTAGTCTTCTGGGACATGTGACTGCGGGGGGGGGATAGGCGGGTGCAAATTTATGACTCAGATCACCGTGGTAATCTGAGCCGGTAGTGGGAGCGGGTACCTGTCAAAACCAGGTACCCGCTCCCCCCACCCCCCAAAAAAGTGGAAGTGGAGGGGGGCGGGTGCAAACAAGCGGAGCTTCCCCTTTTGGGTGGAGCTCCACTCTAAGTTTACAGAGGAAGCACAAAAGACATTATGGTGGTTCTCTCAGCAGCTCAACTCAGCCTGCACCCTGCTCTTTGTTTACATTACAGATTAGCAGGCTGGAAACCAGTGAAGTCACTGCTGAGAGTGAGAGGAGAGCAGAGGAATGGCTAAGCTGCTAAGTCACTGATGTAAGGGGGTGCAGGGAGAGCTGCTGAGTCACTGATGTAAGGGGGTGCAGGGAGAGCTGAGCTGCTGAGTCACTGATGTAAGGGGGAGCAGGGAGAGCTGCTGAGTCAGTGATGTAAGGGGGAGCAGGGAGAGCTGAGCTGCTCAGTTAATGCTGAGAATGACAGGAGAGCAGAAGAATGGCTGAGTCACTGCTGAGAGAGAGGAGAGCAGAGGAATAACTGATTTGCTGAGTCATTGATGTAAGGGGGAGCACGGAGAGGTGAGCTGCTGAGTCACTGATGTGAGGGGGAGCAGGGAGAGCTGAGCTGCTGAGTCACTGATGTGAGGGGGAGCAGGGTGAGCTGCTGAGTCACTGATGTAAGGGGGAGCAGGGAGAGCTGCTGAGTTACTGATGTAAGGGGGAGCAGGGAGAGCTGAGCTGCTGAATCACTGATGTAAGGGGGAGAATGGAGAGCCGAGGTGCTGAGTCAATGATGTAAGGGGGAGCAGGGAGAGCCGAGCTGCTGAGTCACTGATGTAAGCGGAAGCAGGGAGAGCTGAGCTGCTGAGTCAATTATGTAAGGGGGAGCATGGAGAGCTGCTGAGTCACTGATATAAGGGGGAGCAGGGAGAGCTGCTGAGTCACTGATATAAGGGGGAGCAGGGAGAGCTGCTGAGTCACTGATATAAGGGGGAGCAGGGAGAGCTGCTGAGTCACTGATGTAAGGGGGAGCAGGGAGAGCTGAGCTGCTGAGTCAATTATGTAAGGGGGAGCAGGGAGAGCTGCTGAGTCACTGATGTAAGGGGGAGCAGGGAGAGCTGCTGAGTCACTGATATAAGGGGGTGCAGGGAGAGCTGCCGAGTCACTGATATAAGGGGGAGCAGGGAGAGCCGCTGAGTCACTGATGTAAGGGGGAGCAGGGAGAGCTGAGCTGCCGAGTCACTGATGAGAATGTTAGGAGAGCAGAAGAATGGCTGAGCTGCTGAGTCCGTGTTGTAAAGGGGGAGTCCCTTCTGGTAAAGTGTGGAGGGTGACTAGGAAGCAGTGACTTCCTAGTCACTGCTAGGAAGAGATAGAAGAATAAGCTGCTGTGTCACTGCTGAAAATCAGATCAGAGCTGCTGAGTCACTGCTGGAAGTGGGGAGCTGAACTGCCGATTTACTGTTGTAAGGGATCAGCAGGGTATGCCCATACACACTATAATAGAAAAAAATTACATATTGTTATACACTTGACAAAAAGATACCTCCTATGGGACTTTGTTGCAGCAATAGAAATCACACAATTACAACTCTGTGTATAAAATGTAAAAAAAATAGTACCTTTTTTTGAACAACAGGTTTAAAATTGAGAGCATATTGCATTATCACCAAGTCAACCCAACGCGTTTCAACTTATACACGTTGAAACGCGTTGGATTGACTTGGTGGATATGCAATTTATTTGAATAATTTCACGTATCCTTGCAGTATGTGTAGGAATGGTATAAGATCAGGACGTGAAGTGTCTAGACCAGCCAATTTTAAACCTGTTGTTCAATAAAAAGTTTTTTTTTACATTTTATACACCAACTTGTAATTGTGCGATTTTTAGTTCTGCAAGTCCCATGGGAGATATATTTTGTCTAGTGTATCAGGGATGGAGCAGCCTTCTTCCCATGATATAATTGCTACTCTACTGCTTTCATTGTTATACACTTGATGTGAACTAGTATATATTTCCTAAAGTGCAGGCCTCCTTTAAGACAGATCTGCTCATCAGACCCATCATTTTCATGTCAAATTTATTAAAAGCCTTGTATAAATTCAGATCTTATTACTCGGCCCTCTACACAAGCCTCATTGTTATTCACATGAACAAGCAGTCTATGGTCAGGCTAATTTCCACTGAATCACGCCATGAAGGAGCCATTGTTCCTGGTATTCTATCTATTTCCCCATGATTCCACCCTCTCCGGGAATTATAAGCACCTTCAATAATACATAAAACAGACTTCTATTTTACCAAATGAATCGCTATCTTAGGATAATTCTCTCTCACCTACTCTAATCTGTCCCTGGGTCACCTTATACAAGCTGGATACACCTTATTAGCGCCTTTGGCTCCGATCTCCCCCCCTCCC
This sequence comes from Lithobates clamitans, assembly GCA_037952925.1. Classification (NCBI taxonomy): domain Eukaryota; kingdom Metazoa; phylum Chordata; class Amphibia; order Anura; family Ranidae; genus Lithobates; species Lithobates clamitans. The sequence continues at coordinate 69,470 of JBBGZY010003009.1, read as the reverse complement.
TATCTTGGCAGAAAGGCAAAACACGGCACTTATAATGAGCCCTAATCTTCAAAAAGATGGTTCTTCGTCTCTGTTAGGGAAATCTACATTGAAGGGAGATCTTTATGAAAGGCAGTTGGTATAAAAGAGAATAGGAGACAAGGTGCTCCTCACTCCATCTGTCTCCGGAGTCTATGCGGCACAGCAAAACTTTCTGGAACTTTTATCTGCCTTTCCAAGGACTCATCTACCTCCACAAGCCAACCGCTACATCATTGGGAAGAGGCTTGGAACATTACTCTGAAAATTGCATTAAAACCTTACTCAAAGCCTTTCGTTTCTCTGGGTCTTTTATAAGATTTCTTCGCCAAGCTGAACTTTGTGCTACTACTTTTTGAAGCTTGTTTGTTTTTGTATCTAACCCCCCCCCCCCCAAAAACACACACACACATACACATCATAAGGATGGCACCACAATGCTGGTGTTCCAAGCTCCATAGTGAAAGTTCAGCAGATAGAAGACCTCTGGCTGTCCTCAAAGGATCTGGCAATGACGGAGATCTGGTCACTGGGGTCATGAACAACAGCGATCAGTCCCACCGGCAAAAATCTTGGTATTGGCTGTCATAGTTCTAGGCAAATATGCAGAACTGTTACTCCAACTATGGAGTGCATTGGCCTTTAGGTTCTTGCTACCAAAAATGAAGCAGTTATTTTTATAACAGCTAACTCTTCTATAACCATAACTTGAGACAACCAGTTTCCGAAAACAAGGCTAGAGATGGCACCACACATTGCATTAAACCAGTTTCCAAAAGCAAGGCTAGGGATGGCACCATCCATTGGATTAAACATTTTCCAAAAACAAGGCTAGAGATGTCACCACCCATTGCATTAAACCAGTTTCCAAAAGCAAGGCTAGGGATGGCGCCATCCATTGGATTAAACATTTTCCAAAAACAAGGCTAGAGATGTCACCACCCATTGCAATAAACCGGTTTCCAAAGGCAAGGCTAGCAATGGCACCATCCATTGGATTAAACATTTTCCAAAAACAAGGCTAGAGATGTCACCACCCATTGCAATAAACCGGTTTCCAAAGGCAAGGCTAGCAATGGCGCCATCCATTGGATTAAACAGGTTCCAAAAATAAAGCTAGAGATGGCAGCATTCATTGCAATAATCAGTTTCTAGAAGCAAGGCTAGCAATGGCACCATCCATTGCATTACCCAGTTTCCAAAAGCAAGGCTAGAGATGGCATCATCCATTGTATTAACCAGTTTCCAAAGGCAAGGCTAGCCATGACATCACTCATTGGATTGCCCAGTTTCCAAAAGCAAGGCTGAAGATGGTACCATCTATTGGATTACCCAGTTTCCAAAAGACAAAGCTAGAGATGGCACCATCCATTGCATTAACCAGCTTCCAAAAACAATGCTAGAGAAGGCACCATCCATTGCATTAAACCAGTTTTCAAAGGCAAGGCTAGCAATGGCGCCATCCATTGGATTAAACAGGTTCCAAAAATAAAGCTAGAGATGGCAGCATTCATTGCAATAATCAGTTTCTAGAAGCAAGGCTAGCAATGGCACCATCCATTGCATTACCCAGTTTCCAAAAGCAAGGCTAGAGATGGCATCATCCATTGTATTAACCAGTTTCCAAAAGGCAACGCTAGCCATGGCGCCACTCATTGGATTGCAAGGCTAGAGATGGCATCATTTATCGCATAAAGCAGTTTCAAAAGGCAAGGCTAGAAATGGCACCATCCACTGTATTAAACCAGTTTCTAAAGGCAAGGCTAGAGATGGCAATATCTATTGGATTACCCAGTTTCGAAAAGCAAAGCTAGAGATGGCACCATCCATTGCATTGTCTGTACAGGTATTTGCTTGAATTGAAACATTTTACCATGTGACAGGCCCTCTTTAAAGGGTAACTCCACTTTCATGGAAAAGATATAGAAAATATAAAAAAAATAATAATATTATTGAATATATAGTTGCTACACAAGCCATATTGTAAGGTTATTAAAAATGATCTTTCCTTTTCAAGCTTTCTGTAAAATTCAGTGCAATATGGCAACTTGGAGGCGTTCTGTACACCATTGGCGTACTCCCCCAGAAATGTAATTTTCTGGTTGGTTAAAACACTTAGATTCTAGGCATCCTCTGCAACAAAAATGTAATTTTTTAGTGAGATACTCCCAAAGGGTTAATCACGTCTAAAAAAGGGACTTTTCCTCATCAGACCACTGTAACAGCTTTTTCTTTAGAGCATCAAAAAGGTAGGAATTTGCTACAACGTTTGTTAAAATCCCTGCAAGGTACACAGATCACCCAGAGGGCGTTACTTTTTTTTTTCTCAACAAAAGTGGTGTCTTTAAAAGCAAAACTAAACTCTATATTAAACAGAAACTATTTTTTTTTCTTATTCTGCTAGAATTAGAAAATAGGAAGTCATTTTATATTTACTTGTTTTAAATATATTTACTTTTTTTTTTTAAATTTCTCCAGTTTCTGGCCTAAGCCAAAATGATTTCATACACCCCAGGAGTCTTCATGGGAGGTGGGGTTTTCTCAGCTAATCACACCTGAACCTGGGAGGTAAGGGCAGATGGATTCCAGGAAGTAAAATGCTAGATGAATCATCTGCCCTTATACAAGATGGCTGCAGCTAGAAATGCTAGGAGGGTGTTTTTGAAAGCGATTTCTCAACAAAATAAAGCATGATGATGACATGGATGGATTGGGGGGAATGGGGGGGGGGGGGGGGGGGGTAAAAATTAAAAAGGAATTAAAATACCATTTTTGGTTTGTGGTCTGATGCAGTTCAGTTCTGCTTCAAATAGTTGCAGTTAGATCTAAATCACAGTGTTTTGCATGTGGCCAACTATTAGACGTGGTCATAAAGTGGTTCCATTGTAATAGGTCAAAGAAAGCACCAAATGAAAAAGTCCTTGTGAGCCCAAAATCTTCATTGTACAAGTTGGACTCCTAAGGAGTTTCCATCTGGTGCTCTCTTTGACCTATTGAATTTGGATTTCGGGTGAATGCCTTCTCCTGTGATGTCCTAGCCTTTGTGCCGATATACAGGCCAAATTGGCCCTAAGTAATGGCTTTGTCCATATTTTGATACCCTGCCTCTACCAATACCTCTTATAAAGTGGTTCAATAACCAAATTTTGGCTCATGCCTTACCAAAAAATTACCCAAATTGTCAACGTGGGTACCCACGCCAGGTGCTCTAAGTATATGCCAGGGATATGCAATTAGCGGACCACCAGCTGTTGCAGAACTACAAGTCCCATGATGCATAGCAAGACTCTGACAGCCACAAGCCATGACACCCAGAGGCAGAGTGTCAGGGCTGGGCTCAGCCCTTCCTTCTCAGAGCTGGCCGCTCAGGTGTCGGCTTATTGCCAGCTCCCATCTCTCCACAGGTAAGTTAGTTAACTTAAGTTAAGTTCAGCTGTTGATGATATCCTGCTCATCAGTCCTGCCTACTTAAGCTGTCCAGCCCAGAGGAGCTCTGCCTTCGCCTTGGTCAACATCACAGAATCTCCTGCGATCCTGTTCAAGACTTGCTTTGCCGACATCCCTTCTGGCTCCAGATCCTGCTTGTTGTTCCACTACATTGATCCCAGACTTCTGGCTTGGCTGACTATCCGTTCCTGTTACTGAACTTTGGCTATATTTTGACTACGTTAGTTCTTTTTACTTTTACTACAATGCCCCGTACACACGATCGGAGTTTCGGCCCGCAAAAGACCCATGAGAGTTTTTCGTCGGAGAATGCGACCGTGTGTATGCTCCATCGGATTTTTGCTGGCCGAATTCCAGCCAGCAAAAGATGGAGAGCATGTTCTCAATTTTTCGGTCGGGAAAAATTCCTATTCGGAAATGTGATCGTCTGTGGCAATTCCGGCGCGCAAAATTCCTACGCAGGCTCGGAAACAATTTGACGCATGCTCGAAGCATTGAACTTCATTTTCTCGGCTCGTCGTAGTGTTGTACGTCACCGCGTCCTTTGACGGTCGTAAATTCAGCAAACTTTTGCATGACCGTGTGTAGGCAAGGGAAACTTGAGCGGAATCCTGTCGGAAAAGCCACCATATCTTTTTCCGACGAGAAGTCCTAACGTGTGTACGCGGGATTAAACTAGTGTGATTTAACTGTACTTCTGTCTCGGCCTGATTTCATGGTTTCCGACACAGAGGCATGATGGGACTTGTAGTTTTGCAGCAGCTGGCAGTCCGCTAATTGCATACCCCTGGTATATACCATTTTACCATTTAAAATCCACCCACGGAAAATACCTGTGCGCTTCAACCTGCGTGTCGCTAAGTATGGCGGCATGCAATTACCCTTTCATCTCCCCCCTGACATGCTGCACACAAGCAAATAATGCAAGGTTAAATAGCAGGGCTCGCATTATGCCTGGGCTAAGAAGGTTTAAGCAGAACGGGGTACCCCCCGCGGTGTGCCGGGGACGGCAGAGGTGAGGGGAAAAGCTGGAAAGTCTTTCGTTTCAGGAGGAAATTACACGTTTTGGAATTTTAAGTCTGACTGACTCAAAATAGTAAAACGTACAAAAATCAAGGGTTTTAAAGCATGGCTGGGCCTGGTAAATGAAGCCTGCGCTAGATGGGGAGATTAGGTAGCTGGACACTTGCTATATATTACCGGTCTTGGGCAATTAGCCGAAATAAAGCAGTTCATTGTAGGTTTTTTAATACTAGGAAAGATTGCAAAGCTTAAAAAAAAAAAAAAAAAAAGAATTCCTTTAGAGGAGATGAATTGTGAGGAGGCAAAAGCTTGACTAATATACTTATATTTTCCTCTATTATACCAGTGCCCAAATATTCCACACTATGGGGGTTCTGATATTTAGCTTTAAAATATTGCCCAGTTTTATTATAATTGATCTAAAAGACCTTTCTCTACATTGGCTCGGAGTGATCAGATGATCTCATCATACGGTTGGCTTTCCCCACATTGGCTCTGGGTGATCACATGATCTCACCATAAGGTCAGCTTCCCCTACATTGGCCCCACTTGGTCTCACCATATTGTTGGCTTTCTCTACATTGGCTCTTGGCTCTGAGTGTTCACATGATCTCACCATACAGTTGGCTTTCCCTACAGTGGCTCTGAGTAATCACTTAATCCCACCATACTTTTGGCTTTCCATACATTGGCTGTGGGTGATCACATGATCTCACCATACGGTCACCTTTCCCTACATTAGCTCCACATGATCTCACCACACTTTCAGCTTTTATGAAACAAACCAGATAGGCGCTTGGTTTGACACTGTAGAAACAGAAAATCATGGAACCCTAAAGGTCATGAACCAAGGGAACTAAGATTGAATGAAACCGGTCTTATTTCTCTATTGATATGCATGGATATGGATTTGTTTGACCTTGGAAGAGATAAAGAGTAGAGTCCATGCATTTATGGTTTATGACCTTTAGGGTTCCACGATGATCGATTTCTAAAGTGTCAAACCAAGCGCCTATCTGGTTTGTTTCATATTAGTACATGGAGGTGCATATACACTTGGTAGATGGGCAGCTGGTTCGTATCTACATGAAATAGGGATTTTGCTGTTTACTATTCTTATTATGGCGTTCTACACCATTTATGGAACTATATGGCAAGGCGCCCTCATCCATGTACCCCATACTGTCAGCTTTCCCTACACTGGCTCTGAATGATCACTTAGTCCCACCATACTGTCGGCTTTCTCTATATTGGCTCTGAGCTATCATATGATCTCACCATACTGTCAGCTTCCCCTACATTGGCCCCACTTGATCTCACCATATTGTTGGCTTTCTCTACATTGGCTTTGAGTGATCACTTAATCCCACCATACTGTTGGCTTTCCCTACATTGGCTCTGAGTGTTCACTTGATCAACACCATACTATTGGCTTTCCCTACATTGGCCCCACTTGGTATCACCATACTGTTGGCTTTCCTTACATTGGCTTCGAGTGATCACTTAATCCCACCATACTGTTGGCTTTCCCTACATTAGCTCTGAGTTTTCACATGATCGACACCATACTGTTGGCTTTACCTACATTGGCCCCACTTGATCTCACCATACTGTTGGCTTTCCCTACACTGGCTCCAAGTGATCATATGATCTCACCATACTGTTGGCTTTCCCTACATTGGCCCCACTTGATCTCACTATACTGTTGGCTTTCCCTACATTGGCCCCACTTGCTCTCACCATACTGTTGGCCTTCCCTACATTAGCTCCAAGTGATCACATGATCTCACCATACGGTTGGCTTTCCCTACTTTGGCTCTGCGTGATCACTTGATCTCACCATAATGTTGGCTCTCCCTACATTGGCTCTGAATGATCACATGATCTCACCATACCGTCTGCTTTCCCTATGTTGACTCTGAGTGATCACATCACGCGCAAACAGAAAAACACACCAAGGAGCCATTACCCATTGGTCCGCTCTGGAGCCACTTTTTTTTTTTATCACATCAATTTTAATAGATTTAGTATTCTGATATGCGGTTTCACAACTTCATATAAAAGGATCACCAAGCTAGATCCACTTTCCTGATGAACCCACTTCCTAGCTGGTCAATACAAGAGATGAGAGGTCCAATTTCCCTGAATGGACCAAAAACATTGCCAGATTTTGTTATATTGATCTGAAGACCTTTCTCTACGTTGACTCTGATCCCACTATGTTGTCAGCTTTCCATACAATATCTGAGTGATCGTATGATCTCACCATACTGTCGGCTTTCCCTACATTGACCCTGCAGTGGTCACATCATGAGCAAAGTGCAAAAGCACATGAAGGAGCCTTTACCCATTGTCTGCTCTGGAGCTATTTTTCTGCTCACATGAATTTTAATAGGTTTAGGATTTTAATATGCCATTTTACAATTTTCCACAAGGCTCACCAAGCCAAATCCACTTTTCTGATTAACTCATTTTCTTAGATGGTTGGTACAAGAAATAGGAAGTCCAACTAATAGACCAAAAACACATTTGTCCATTGACCCTTCGACCTTGGTTTCAAACGTTTCAAACGTCATGTAAGAAAATACATGACCATGTTATAATTCCACCTTTATCCCTTACGAAATAACAGGATATGATCATGGCCAACTGCAATCCTTGGCTGTTTTTTATTAAATTTTCTGCTGTGTACTCTTATTTATTACTTCATTGATCTGATTCTTAGAGTTGAAATCCAGGCTAACTAAATATTGTCTAAGTACAAAAGGCATAAGTATTCTTATTGGTGCCCTTTGTGTATTTCTTGCAGATCAATACAACAATCCAGAATGGATCAACTCCTACACTTTGCCACTATGTATGAGCTTTCTTTAATACAAACTGGTCACTGCTGCTCTCTTTCCTCAAGCAGGGTGATTGAACCTGTATCTCTCCCCCACCCACTGTTCTCTGCTGGCAGCTTGTAGTTGGCTTTCCCTTCCACAACTCTACCCTCTACAAAGTCTGCATGCAATTAGTGACATCAATGATACTTTTTAAGGTAATATCTGGTTATAGAAAGGCATTTGGGACAAACAAACTTTATTTTCATAATTTGTAGCAATTTAGGAACATATCTGTAGCGAAGAACCCCTAAGGAGCCCTTGAGCTACTGGGCCCTCCTAAGCCACGTACACACAATCAGATTTTGCGCCGGGAATTGTGTGATGTCAGGCTGCTGGCGGAAAATCCGACCGTCTGTACACTCCACTGGAAGAAAGAAAGAAAGAAAGAAAGAAAGAAAGAAAGAAAGAAAGAAAGAAAGAAAGAAAGAAAGAAAGAAAGAAAGAAAGAAAGAAAGAAAGAAAGAAAGAAAGAAAGAAAAAGGAAAAAAGAGAGAAGAAATAGGAGGAGGAAGAAGAAAGAAAGACAAAAGAAAAAGAAGAAAGAAAGAAAAGAAAAGAAAAGGAAAAAGAAAAAAGAAAGACAAAAGAAGAAAGAATAAGAAAGAAAGAAAAAAGAAAGACAAAAGAATAAAGAAGAAGAAAGTAAAAAGAAAGAAGAAAGAAGAATAGGAGGAGGAAGAAGAAAGAAAGAAAAAAGAAACACAAAAGAAAAAAAGAGACGAAAGAAAGAAAAAAAAAAAAGAGAGAAGAAAAAGGAGGAGGAAGAAGAAAGAAAGAAAAAAGAAAGACAAAAGAAGAAAGAAGAAGAAAGTAAAAAAAGAAAGAAGAAAGAAGAAGTAAAAAAAGAAAGAAGAAAGAAGAGGAGGAAGAAGAAAGAAAGACAAAAGAAAAATGAGAGAAGAAAGAGGAGGAGGAAAAAGAAAGACGAAAGAAAAAAGAAAGACAAAAGAAGAAGTAAAAAAAGAAAGAAGAAAGAGGAGGAGGAAGAAGAAAGAAAGAAAAAAGAAAGATGAAAGAAGAAAGAGAGGAGGAAGAAGAAAGAAAGAAGGAAAGAAGAAGGAAAGAAGAAAGAAAGAAGAAAGAAAGAAGAAAGTAAAAAGAAGAAGAAAGAAAGTAAAAAGAAGAAGAAAGAAAGTAAAAAGAAGAAGAAAGAAGAACGAAAGAAGAACGAAAGAAGAACGAAAGAAGAAGAACGAAGGAACGAAAGAACGAAAGAAAGAAAGAAAAGGAAAAGAAAAAGAAAAAAAAGAAAGAGAAAGACAAAAGAAGAAAGAATAGGAAAGAGAAAAAAGAAAGAAGAAGTAAAAAGAAAGAAGAAAGAAGAAGAGGAGGAGGAGGAAGAAAGAAAGAAAGAAAGAAAGAAAGAAAGAAAGAAAGAAAGAAAGAAAGAAAGAAAGAAAGAAAGAAAGAAAGAAAGAAAGAAAGAAAGAAAGAAAGAAAGAAAGAAAGAAAGAAAGAAAGAAAGAAAGAAAGAAAGAAAGAAAAAGGAGGGAAGAAGGCGGCAGAAGAAGAAACAGGAAGAAGAAAAAGAAGAGGGTGAATAGGAAGAAGGTAGAAGAAGAATGAAGAGAAAAAAAAGGAAGAGAAAGAAGAAGGGAAAGAAGGAAGAAAAAGGAAGAAAGGAAGAAGAAATACAATGGAAGAAGATGGAAGAAAAAGGAAGGAGGAAGAACAAGAAAGAAGAATATGAGAAAGGAGGAATAAGAAGAAAGAAGGTGAAGGAAAAAGAAGAAAGAAGAGGAGGAACAAAAAGAAAGGAAGAAGAGGAAAGAAAGAAGAAGGGAACGAGGAAGAAAGAGGATAAAGAATTACTCCACCAAAATGTGAAATTTGAAAGACCTATGTAGTTAATAAAAACAGTAGTTCAGCTTTAAATATCTAAGTACGCAATGGAAGAAATGCCGGTGTTGTATGCAACCGCCAATTCCATGTTTCCAGGTGCAGTACCAGCTGTATTGCTTTTCAAACCAAAACGTTGACGCAAGTCCCTATAAAATCAAATAAGGCAAATTAGGTGACTTTATAAAAACGCAACCGCTGAAATGATGAAACGTCTTTAGGTGGTTTGCGAAAACAAAAATCTACAACCTCTCAGTCTCGACATACCAGGTAGCCGGGGGATGCAAACATTTACCCACAGCAAAAAACACCTCAAAATGGGCCTCGCAACCACGGGCTGCTAATCTTAAAATACCAGCCTAAATATTTTACATAAAGCTTCCGTCCCGACCGGTATATTTAAACGTCCGCACAAAGCAGCGCAATCGCGTCATTAGAGAGGCAAGTCGCACGCAACTGTGAAGTCAACAACCAGCATGACTATTGCAGGAAAAATAACGTAATGCTCGACCACAAGCTTTCTAAACAAGTTCTTGGCAGTTTGTTTGCCGGTTGTCACCGCGCATACGTAGATGGAATAAAATGTAATTAATATCAGTTTGTCAACCATGAACGCTTTGCTTTGGATCCCTGTAATGTGCAGCTTTTTTTTTTTTTTCTTTCTTGATTTTTTTCCGATTTAGCTGTACTTCTCAAAAGGAAGAAAAAAAAAAAAAAGAAAGATTTAATGAAATGGAACGGAGGTGACAGCTTCTAGGACCCCGGTACTCTACACCGCAGCAAGAGAGGAGATTGAACATTCTTAATGTAGAATTTACAGAGCATGAAAAGACGACAGATCTATGATTAGGGAACGGCGACGAGGGCCAAACGGGTTAAACTCAGAAAACTAATGGGATAAAAAGAAAAAGGAAATCAGGATATTGAGGCCGTCAAATAAAATTAACAACAACGTTTCGCTAGAGCTCAGGGCACGATCAGCTATTTAAAATAAATAAATAAAAAATAAATGCAAAAAAAAAAAAGAAAGATAAGAAAGGATATACAAATTATATCACCAGGTGTGCAAAAAGAGGGTGTTTATTTGAAAATTGCTATAGAATGAATGCGATTATACTAACCTGCAAGGCTTGAATCTCAGAGAACAGGTGCAGGTACCCCTCCCCCCCTCCCTAAATCACACCCTTGTCTCTGCCCCCTACCCACTTCCCAATACCGCCCCTTCTAGAAAATACAGAACCAAATACCATGTTGTGGTGCTAAGTAATCTGTATAGAATAGGTTAATGACTAGAAAGACTGTAAGATAAACCCCCCCACCCCTCTAGAAGCAATAGATCCATTCAGCAACAATAGAACTTCCACAGCAACAATTGCCACCCCCCCTCCCAAGCAACAGTAAAATCCCCCCAGCAACAGCAGATCACTTGAGCAACAGACCCCCCCCCCACCAGGAACAATAGACCCCCCCACCTGCAGCAATATATATACCCCAGCAACAATAGACCCCCCACCAGCAGCAACAGATATACCCCGGCAACAATAGACCCCCCCCCCACCAGCAACAACATATCCCCCAACAAGCAGCAACTGATCCCCCACCAGCAACAACAGACTCTCCCCCAGTAACAATAGACCTCTCAGCAACAACAGATCATTCTCCAGCAACAGCAGATCCTCCACCAGCAACAACAGACCCCCCCCCCCCCCCGGTAACAACAGACCCCCCTAATCCCCCAAAATGCAACAGCAGATCCCCCCAGCAACAAAAGATCCCACCGCGCGCCCAGGCATCCCCAGCAGCCAGCATCGATACCCACAGTAACAATAGACCCCCCTTCCAGAAACAAACCCCCCTACAGCAGCAATAGATCCTCCCCCAGTAACAATGGACCCCTCGGCAACAACAGATCATTCCCCAGCAACAGCAGATCCTCCCCTAGCAACAACAGATCCCCCTCATAGGAACAATAGACCCCCCCCCACCCCCCCACACTGCAACAGCAGATCCCCCAAGCAACAAATAGATCCCATTGCAGGCCCAGACATTCCCAGCAGCCAGTATCAATAGACTGTCCAGCAGTCAGCAACAATAGACCCCCTTCCAGAAACAATAAATCCCAACCAGAAGCAACAGATTCCCCCACCATTAGCAACACACCCTCCCCCAGTAAGAATAGACCCCCCTCAGCAACAACAGATCCTCCCCCAGCAACAGATTTTCCCCAACAACAGATCCTTGCCCAAGCAATAACAGATCCTTCCCCAGCAACAGATCCTCCTTCGGCAACAATAGACCCCCGCACATCCTCCAAGCAACAATAGATCCCACAGCATGCCCAGGCACCCCTTGCCAGTGCAGACAGATGATCTGCACACCAGTTGTTGCTCTTAAAAAAAAAACATTTTTATTAAAAAAAAAACCAGTGTGTAAACGCAGATAAGATCAGTTGACGAGTTTCAGCCCATGATGAGGCCTTAGTCATAACTACATTTAGACACCCCTTGCCAGTACATACATTCAGTGCTTGGAGGTGCCGTAACCACTATGGTGGAACCACCAGGCACTTACCAAAAGAGAGCGTGCATCCCATGTGAGCATCTACTAAAAAATGGTTACAAAATGGTTACACATTGTATCAAACATTAGAGACGCCCCCCCATGAAAAGGACCCAGCTCTGCTGGCGAATATTACCAGGAGATGATTATTTAAACAGAGGCAAGCTTTAGAAAGCTATGAATTATATATTATACAATCTCCAGCTTTATTCCAAAGCCCATGGCCAGTCAGCAGTTCTTTGTAGCATATTCAATTTTTTTTTTTCCCCTCCATCTTCTTTTCACTTCTGAGTATGGAAATCCTATTTCTGAGGAGATGAAGTCACAAAGCATCCAGAATTTAATCAATTATCCTAACACGGAGCTGATGGCCCATGGTGTGTTAGGAGTTAATCTACAAGTGTAGTGTGTGGAGGAATGATGTATGAATAAGGACTTGCAGAATAACAAGTTATTCCACACTGTGATCGCACTTTTCCTTCCAGTGCGGCGGGGAAAATGGAAAATTAGCTCTGGACTGTAGATAGATCGGTAGATAGGAAGTGATACGGAATTGTAGAAGGCTTCTGGGTCCCTATCGGAGAGATTTTTCCATAATTTTGTATCCCAACAGGTAGCAAAAAGGTAAATTAAATGGGGACACAGATTAGAAAAAAAAAACACCAATAGAGGTAACCCTTCCATATTCTGTCTGCTCTGGAGGGTCACTTCTTACTGGTGGACAGCTCTGCGGCATTATTCATTTTTTGGTTCCAAAGAGCACACAGTGGACCAATACACAGTAATGGACCATTTCCACCATTCCAGTTTCAAAAACACATTTGATTTGCTTTCATTTGGCATGCTAGGCCACTAAACCCAATGAGAATGCATCTTCTAAAAACCGGAGAGAAAAAATAAAAAAAAATGTTCAACCTATATTTGGCTAAATCGCACTGCACAGAGGTCTTTCTCAACCAAGGTTCTGTAGAATCCCAGAGTTCTTCTAGAAGTTGTTAGGGGTTCCTTAAGCGATGAGTAATTTTGCCTCTCATAAAAGTAACCACTGACACCAATGATCTTTTTGTATCTATCTACAGTATTAAGGGGGAAGGAGAGGGGAGGGGGGTGGTGTAATCTAAACGGCCACAAATGTAGTGTGGTCAGATACAACTAGTGAGGAGTTTTTTGCTGTTATTTGTGCAATCAAAACATGAGCTAGAGGTCCGATGATTGACAAGCTTTATCATTAGTCATTTTATACATTAAAACGACTTCTTCACTTTAAATTTTAGGTTTAACAATCCAAAGAGTCATGATTTAATTAAAAAAATAAATAAATAAAAGTGATCTAGTCCCATACCCATTTCACTTGGTCCCCATACCCATAGCGCCTGGTGGTCCCTATACATACCGGTATTTCACTTGGTCTCCATACATATCTCACTTGGTTCCCATACCCATAACACTTGGTTCCCATACCCATATCTCAATTGGTTCCCTTACTTTATAACTTTCCTCCCATACACTTATCACATCGTTCTCTTACCCATTTCACTTGTTTCCCATTACTAAATTTCACTTGGTTCTTATACCCATAAATCACTTGGCTCTCATGCCACTTGGTTTCCATATCCATTTCTCTTGGATCCAATACCCATTTTTCTTGGTTTCCAGATCACGTGGCTCCCATACCCATATTACTCAGTTCCCATACCCATTTCACTTGGTTCCCATACCCATTTCTCAACTGGTTCCCTTACTTTAAAACTTTCCTCCCATACACTTATCACGTCATTCCCTTACCCATATCTCACTCGGTTCCCTTACCCATATCTCACTCGGTTCCCTTACCCATATCTCATTCGGTTCCCTTACCCATATCTCATTCGGTTCCCTTACCCATATCTCACTCGGTTCCCTTACCCATATCTCACTCGGTTCCCTTACCCATTTCTCACTTGGTTCACTTACCCATATCTCACTCGGTTCACTTACCCATATCTCACTCGGTTCCCTTACCCATATCTCACTCGGTTCCCTTACCCATATCTCACTCGGTTCCCTTACCCATTTCTCACTCGGTTCCCTTACCCATTTCTCACTTGGTTCCCTTACCCATTTCTCACTTAGTTCCCTTGCTTTTTAACGTGCCTCCCATTCACTTGGTTTCCATACCCATTTCTCAATTGGTTCCCTTACTTTAGAACTTTCCTCCCATATACTTACCATGTCGTTCTCATACCCATATCTCACCTGCTTCCCTTACCCATATCTCACTTGGTCCCATATCTCACCTGATCCCATATCTCACTTGGTTTCCTTACCCATATCTCACTTGGTTCCCTTACCCATATCTCACCTGGTTCCCTTACCCATATCTCACTTGGTCCCATATCTCACCTGATCCCATATCTCACTTGGTTCCCTTACCCATATCTCACTTGGTTCCCTTACCCATATCTCACTTTGTCCCATATCTCACCTGGTCCCATATCTCACTTGGTTCCCTTACCCATGTCTCACTTGGTTCCCTTACCCATGTCTCACTTGGTTCCCTTACCCATGTCTCACTTGGTTCCCTTACCCATGTCTCACTTGGTTCCCTTACCCATATCTCACTTGGTTCCCTTACCCATATCTCACTTGGTTCCCTTACCCATTTCTCACTTGGTTCCCTTACCCATTTCTCACTAGATTCCCTTACCCATTTCTCACTTGGTTCCCTTGCTTTATAACTTGCCTCCCATTCACTTGGTTTCCATACCCCCAGTTCTGGAGTTTCATGGACTATAATTACGTTCCTGGAGAGTGGGGACTGTCGTGTGATGGTTAGGATGAGAAACGTGGACAACATGATGCACAAGGGGAAAATCCTTACTCCCTCTGATCACTAAGTAAGGTATATTTTTCTCTAAGAGTTGTCTTTATTCCTGTCTGATATTAACTCGATCTGACATTTATACAGAGCAAGAAATTCCCTCAAACCCTAGGCCTCAGCTTAAATTACAGTCCAGCTGGCTACCTTCCAAAGTGAGTCAGGCGAAGTCCCGGATCCCGCTCACATATTCAGCGCTGCTTTAATAGTCTGGAAATTGAAAATGGACAATTCGTGCTAAAGCAGCATCTAGCTCCATCAAAACGTATTGAAGCTGACCTGGAGGATTCATAGATGGTCTTGTAGACAATAGAAAACCAAAGCACTCCGCAGTTCTGATGTTCAATAAACAGCCCCCTTCTCTGTCTGAAGCGAATGCTTGACCCCCTCAGCCCATCTTCTCAGGAGTTCCTGCTAATTAATGCCTTCTAGTCTCGGGACTGCCAGAGGATGAACGGAGGTGAATGACCATCCGTATTCTACCTGGCTGCCAGCCACAGTCAGTTCCCCCGGGACGCTGGAGCTGGCCTGCTGCTTTGCTCCGCGAGTTGACCCGCGGCACCTCTGCTTAGCTCCGGAGACACGGGCAGATAATTCAAACTCGCGGTGCTTCAGCATTCCCTCTACATGGTGAGGTGCAGCAATGAAAGGAACAAATCAGTTCACAGAAGGTACAAGAAGATGAATGGGAAAACCCATGACTGGATCAAAGGGTATTATTAGAGAATATACAGGAAGAACTGGTGACTTTCGCTTTGGGCCAAAGGCCTGTGGGGTCGATTTACTAAAACGGGAACATGTAAAATCTGGTGAAGCTGTGCATGGTAGCCAATCGGCTTCCAGGTTTTATTGGTAAAGCCTCATTGAGCAAGCCGAAGCTTGGTTACCTTGCACAGCTGCACCACCTTTTTCAAGTCAATTAGAGCCTCAGGTTCTCATCATGTGGCTTGAAAAAAAATAAAAATAAATTATAAACCTATGAGTCAAGGTGCCCTGCATGCAAACCTAGGGGGGCGGCGCCCCCTTATGGACCAGCCGCTCCTGCTCAAATCCCTCCCTGCTTAAAGCATTCAAAACACCAAGGATCGGATTGAAAAACCGCTGTACAAATACCGTGACATAAAAAACTGCAAAAATCGCCATTTTATTCTCTATGCTCTCTGCCTAAAAAAAAAATGATATGATGTTTGGGGGTTCCAAGTAATTTTCTAGTAAAAAAAAAAATATATACAGATTCTTACTTGTAAACAAAAAAGTACCAGAAAAGGTCTGGTCTTCAAGTAGTTAAGATCTCCAAATCTTTAACATCACACACGTCCGCTGAAGTCCACCCGTTTCTAGCCCACGCCATGACCGACCGCCGATCGTACAGCTCAGGCTCCAGATATACCGTACAGGAACACTACTAAGCACGGGGATACCGGGGATGCCAAATTTAACAAAAACCCACAAGAGCTTTCTGTTCTCTGTTGTGTTTAATTCAACCGCCATCAATCATTCTTATATAAGACAAACGCAATGTAAGCTCCAGATCTGTCACTGGTTGAAGAACGAGCAATTTACATAATGTTAGCTCTCCCAGGACCAGGAAAGCCTGATGGACAACGCTACTTTAAAGTGATACTAAAACACACACACAGTTTAAGTTACATTCATACTTCTATTTCTGGATGTGGATGACGGCTCTGTAATTATTTTAATTTAAAAAAAAAACAAAAAAACATATACAGCCGTCACATGACCCGGCTCTCTCCCAGCCTCTCCCAGCCAGGGAAACATCAGCAGGAGGAGCTTCTAGTCCTCTGCTGCTGGTCACATGTTCAAAAAAAAAACAGCCTTTGGCATACAGAGTAAAAATAAATAATACATATCAAAAAACTGTTTCAAATTATCATACAAGTATATATTTGCAATCAAATCTTTATTGTTTTTTTGGCAATAACATGGTGTGGGTGGGTTTTTTGTCAGTCACAGGGTGTGTAACGCCCCCCTCCAGCGTGTGTCTTAGAATGAGAGGGAGGTGAAGCCTCCATCAATCTACATGTAATATCCCGCCTCCCCCCCATTGTGTTTAGCTGGTTAATGGGCATGGAGGAGGGAAGGAGGGAGTGGCCTGTCACTCTATAGTCACATGGGCTGCTCAGATGTGATAGGGGGGGAAATGCTCAGCATAGAAGCTCACTGAAAACTGAGCATGTGCAGAGCTGCCAACACTGCCCTACAAAATCCCTAGCTGAAGTGGGGACATGGACAGCAGCATCAACCAGTTTTTTTTTTTCAGAATACAGAAAATGAATGAGTGACTGATAAAGTATGAACAGCATGTAATACACCATTTATTCATTGTTTTTCTATGATGTGGGTTTAGTGACACTTTACCCGCTCTTTCACTGTAGTCTCTACAGGTGGCACTGTGAGCAAGATAGAGGTGGTATTGGAAGTGCATTGGCCTTTGGGAGAGCAAGGATAATAGATCTTAAAAAAGATCCTCAAAAAAGGTACCAACTTGGCCATTAGAACAGTGTTTCTCCACCAGGGTGCCACTGAACCCCAGGGTGCCATTTGGGTCTCCCCCCCCCCCTTAGTGCCATGAACATGAGACCCAGTTTGTCGTGGGTCAGAAATGAATGAGAGGACTCCGCGATCCTAGGGGGAAGACTCTGATATCAACTATCAACCCATCCTCCCCAATGCCAAGGTGCTAGGTGTTATCTTGGAGTCTAAACTATCCTTTTGGCCCCACATCCGAACACTGTCCAAAGCTTGCTGCATCAGCCTCCACTATATCTCTTAAATATGCCCCTTCCTAACCAATGGACACCACCAAGCTCCTAATTCACTCTCTGTTCATCTCTCGTCTCGACTACTGCAACTCCCTTCTCATTGGCTTACCTTTACATATCCCACCTTCAGTCTATCATGAATGCTGCTGCCAGACTCATCCACCTTACCAACCGTTCAGTGTCCTCCACCCTCTCTGCCAATCCCTCCACTGGCCTCCATTCAGTGTCCTCCACCCTTCTCTGCCAATCCCTCCACTCAGTGTCCTCCACCCTTCTCTGCCAATCCCTCCATTCAGTGTCCTCCACCCCTCTCTGCCAATCCCTCCATTCAGTGTCCTCCACCCCTCTCTGCCAATCTCTCCACTCAGTGTCCTCCACCCTTCTCTGCCAATCCCTCCACTCAGTGTCCTCCACCCTTCTCTGTCAATCCCTCCACTCAGTGTCCTCCACCCCTCTCTGCCAATCCCTCCACGCAGTGTCCTCCACCCCTCTCTCCCAATCCCTCCACGCAGTGTCCTCCACCCCTCTCTCCCAATCCCTCCACGCAGTGTCCTCCACCCCTCTCTGCCAATCCCTCCACGCAGTGTCCTCCACCCCTCTCTCCCAATCCCTCCACGCAGTGTCCTCCACCCTTCTCTGTCAATCCCTCCACTCAGTGTCCTCCACCCCTCTCTGCCAATCCCTCCACGCAGTGTCCTCTACCCCTCTCTCCCAATCCCTCCACGCAGTGTCCTCCACCCCTCTCTCCCAATCCCTCCACGCAGTGTCCTCCACCCCTCTCTGCCAATCCCTCCACGCAGTGTCCTCCACCCCTCTCTCCCAATCCCTCCACGCAGTGTCCTCCACCCCTCTCTCCCAATCCCTCCACGCAGTGTCCTCCACCCCTCTCTGCCAATCCCTCCATGCAGTGTCCTCCACCCCTCTCTGCCAATCCCTCCACGCAGTGTCCTCCACCCCTCTCTCCCAATCCCTCCACTCAGTGTCCTCCCCCCCTCTCTGCCAATCCCTCCACGCAGTGTCCTCCACCCCTCTCTGCCAATCCCTCCACGCAGTGTCCTCCACCCCTCTCTGCCAATCCCTCCACTCAGTGTCCTCCACCCCTCTCTGCCAATCCCTCCACCCCTCTCTGCCAATCCCTCCAAGCAGTGTCCTCCACCCCTCTCTCCCAATCCCTCCACGCAGTGTCCTCCACCCCTCTCTCCCAATCCCTCCACGCAGTGTCCTCCACCCCTCTCTGCCAATCCCTCCACGCAGTGTCCTCCACCCCTCTCTGCCAATCCCTCCACGCAGTGTCCTCCACCCCTCTCTGCCAATCCCTCCACTCAGTGTCCTCCACAGCTCTCTGCCAATCCCTCCGCTCAGTGTCCTCCACCCTTCTCTGCCAATCCCTCCACTCAGTGTCCTCAACCCCTCTCTGCCAATCCCTCCACCCCTCTCTGCCAATCCCTCCACTCAGTGTCCTCCACCCCTCTCTGCCAATCCCTCCACTCAGTGTCCTCCCCCATCCAACAAATTAAATTCAAAATACTAACAATAACTTACAAAGCCATCCACAACTCAGCCCCCAGCTACATCACGAAGCTAGTCTCAAAATCCCAACCAGACCATTCTTTTCGTTCCTCCCAAGACCTTCTGCTCTCTAGCTCCCTTGTCACCTCCTCCCATGCCCACCCCCAGGACCTCTCCTGAGACAAGCCTCTCTCATCCTATGGAACTCTTTACTCCAATCTATCTCCTGCTTTGTCCACTTTTTTGCGATCTCTAAAAACCCATCTCTTCAGAGAAGCCTATCCTGCCTCCACCTAACAACAGTACTTTTATTTTCTCCATTAGCCCATCCCCCCCTCAGTTATTGTCTCTTGTATCACTTAACCTTACCTTTTAGATTGTAAGCTCTAAGGAGCAGGGCCCTCTGATTCCTCCTGTATTGAACTGTATTGTCACTGTACTGTCTCCCCTCATGTTGTAAAGCGCTGAGCAAACTGTTGCTACTATATTACTCCTGTATAATATTAATAATAATAATAATAATATGATGAGGAACTCTGATATAATAAGGGGCTCTCCTGCAGGGCTTTGACAAGGGATGGGCAGGAGGGGTGGCTGCCTTAAGAAGATTGAGGGAAGGGGATTTGTGTTAGAAGCGGGGATTTGGGAGGGGGGGGTGCAAGGAATGAACATTTAGGGGGAATTTATGTTGGAAAGAAGGATGGGGGGGGAGATGATTTGTGCTAGGTGGGGTCGATTTGGGGGTTTGTGCTGGAAGAGCTGATATGGTAGAGGGGGAGGGAGATTTGTGCTAGGAGGGGAAATTGTATTTGCGGGCATTTGTGCTGGTAGGGATGATAGGGGGGTATTTGTGCTAGGAGGGGGGAATTGTTCTTCAAGGGGGGATTTTGAGTGGGGAGAAGAGCATTGGAGAAGAAATTTGAGGGGTAATTTTTTTTTGGGGGGGGGTTGCTGGCACGTAATGCTCATACATCTTGGGGGGGGGGGGGGACAGTTTGGCATTTTTGGCCTGGGCTCTAGATGACCTTGTCCCGGAACTGCTCTCGTGTGTAGAGAAGATTCTGATGTAATGTGGGACCTCTGACTATATAATGGGAGGAGTACTCTGATGCGATGGGAGGACTATTAAGTGTAGGGTCTCTGGTGTAAAGGAGAGGACCCTTGGTGTGAAAGGGGACTTCTGATAGGAAGTTTATTTCATCAAGAGAGTTGTGAGTATTGTCCCAAGCTCAAGCTTTCCTGTGATAAGTAACACTTACAATTCCCCATGACTAAGATCCGTGGGCGGAGTGATACGCTTTAGGGCGTGGCCTGGTTGGAGCTCGAGCTGAGGCTGTCACACACCTCCTTACGGGGTTTTGCACAGATGTGTGACTTTCAGGACTTTTCCCGTTTTCGATTAGATGTCTAGAGCTGGGACAAGCGCTGTCCCTGTCGGCTGCTACATAGGAGGACCCAGTGGAACCTTGACAGGGACTTGTAATTTTAGTTTGGGTAACATTTACAATCGTTTACATTTTGGACCGGGGCGCCTCGACGCGTTCCATGCTAATATAGGGCTCCATGACTGAAAGGAGGTTGAGGAAGGTTGAGAAATGCTGCATCAGAACAAAGATCAGAATTGTCCATCTAGGGTATTTTCAGTCAATCTCTACGGATTTGAAAGCTGGACAGTGAAGAAGCAAGATACGAAAAGGATTAATGCTTTTGAACTTTCAGCTTGAAGAGTGCTAAAAATATCATGGACAGAAAGGAAAAAAAAAAAAAAGAACATATGGATCCTTCAACAAAATCAAGCCCGACCTTTCACTAGAAGCCCAGATGACTAGACTGAAGCTGTCTGCTTTTGGACATTTTATAAAAAGGCCAAACTCACTGCTAAAAAAACGAATTATGTTTGGAGAAGTTGAAGAAAAAGAAGGAAGACCAGCAATAAAAAGAATAAATACAGCCACAGAACACATGAACGAGCAATTTGGAGGACCTAGAAGAGAGAAACACCGTTAATGTGGTTTCCAGGAGAGGACATCAACTCGACGGCAGTTAAAAATATAGGAAGCATGTGGAGAATCACAGCAACTTGGACACAAGACAATACAGAATACAAACCCAACAAGTTGAGTTTTCTTGCCATTTGGAGGTCCTAAATAAAAGGATATGTTTTGGAGAAACGCTATCCATGTGGTCGCCAGGAGTTGTCATCAAATTTAACAGCACCTAATAATAGAGGGAGCCTATGGAAACCACAGCAGGGCCTCCAAAAGTGGCCAGAACCTTACATTGATCTAGCTTGCAACTTAGATATAAAAGAATATAGAATACTGGGATAAAAGTTAGGGTTTCCTGACATCTGGAGGACCTAAAATATAGGACATATTCTGGAGAAACACTATCCATGTGGTCGACAGGAGTTGACATCAAGTGGACAGCACTTAATAATAGAGAAATCATACGGAAATCACGGCAGGGCCTCCAAAAGTGGCCAGAACCTTACAGTGATCTAGCTTGCAACTTAGATATAAGAGAATATAGAATACTGGGATAAAAGTTAGGGTTTCCTGCCATCTGGAGGACCTAAAATATCGGACATATTCTGGAGAAACACTATCCATGTGGTCGACAGGAGTTGACATCAATTGGACAGCACTTAATAATAGAGGGAGCATACGAAAATCACGGCAGGACCTCTGAAAGTGGCCAGAACTTTAGAGTTTTCAACTTAGGTGTGAGAGAATATAGAATGCAGGGATAAAAGTTTTTTCCTGCCATTTGGAGGACCTAAATAGAGGGCATCTTCTGGAGAAACTTGTATAGTAAAAACTGCTTAGCGTAAAAAACAAAAAAAAATAAAATTTGCATCAGCTGCACTCACTAGTAAAAAAAAAAAAAAAAACACACACTATACCACTTGAAAAGAAATATATAGAATGTGTTGCGCTGAAAACTTTATTGATTTTGGAAAAGATGTCTGTATGGACGAAACGTGCAGGGCAGAGCTTTAGTAGTGACGTCATCAAGCCCGCCGACTTGGAGCGGCGAGGAGAGTTTGTATGCTTATTTTCATCCATATTTGTGAGTACGGAGCTTAACAATACTACACTTTGGAATCTTCTACTTTGTTTTTTTCCTGTGGTAATAAGGAGAGCCGGCAAAACTGTAATCCTTGAAGTGACGTTTATTGGTACATCAGAGTATTGATTGGGGTTTATATTTGAAGTATCCATGTTGAAGCAGTTTGATCCATCCTATGCCGGTCTATTGCAAGGAGCATAGGAGTGTGAGGTAACCTCCATTCCTTTGGAGGTCTGCTCTTTGGGTAAGAGGCTCATCTGCATGTGGTGGTGGATCACATCATGTGTGATGATGTGGCATTGAAATTGCTTTGATGGGACTTTTTTTCACTTGTTTAATTTTTTTTTTTTTAATTGTTGAATTTAAAGCACAAATCACTTTTCACATGATTTATTGATGTACAATTTTATGGCTGAGTTTTCCTGCCATTTGGAGGACCTAAATAGGAGGACATAAGTGGTCAGAACCTTACAGTTTGGAACTTGGATGTGAGAGAATATAGAATACAGGAATAAAAAAGTTGAGCTTTCCTGCCAGTTGCTGTCAGGGCTGGGCTCAGCCCTTCCTTCTCTGAGCTGGCCACTCAGCTGTCGGCTAATTGCCAGCTCCTATCTCTCCACAGTTACTCAGCTGTTAATGATATCCTGCTCGTCAGTCCTGCCTACTTAAGCCGTCCCGTCTAGAGGTTCTCTGCCTTCGCCTTGGTCAACATCACAAACTATCTCCTGCAATCCTGTTCAAGACTTGCTTTGCTGACATCCCTTCTGGCTCCAGATCTTGCTTGCTGTTCCACTACATTGATCCCTGACTTCTGGCTTGGCTGACTATCCGTTCTGGTTTCTGAACTTTGGCTATGTTTTGACTACGTTTGTTCTTTTTACTTTTATTATTAAACAAGTGTGGTTTAACTGTATTTCTGTCTCGGTCTGATTTCATGGTTACCGACAGTTGGAGGACCTAAAAGGAGGACATATTCTGGAGAAGCGCAATTCATGCTGTCAACAGGAGTCAACATCAACTTAATGACACTTAGTAATAGAGAGAGCATATGGGGAATCACAGAAGGACCTAGGAAAGTGGCCAAAACCTTACAGTAGTCTAGTTTCCAACTTAGATATAAGAGAATATGGAATGGATGGGTAAAAGGTGAATTTCCCTACCATTTGGAGGACCTAAATAAAAGGACATATTCTGCAGAAACAGCATCCATGTGGTCGCCAGAAGTGGACATCAACTTGATGGTGAGCACATATGAGGAATCACAGCAGAGCCTCTGAAAGTGGCCAGAACTGTAGTAGTCAACGTAGATGTAACAATATAGACTACTGGGAAAAAAGTTGAGTTTTCCTGCCATTTGGAGGACCTAAATAGAGGATGTACTCTGGAGAACACACAATTCATGTGGTCAACAGGCGTCAACATCGACTTAATGGCACTTAGTAATAGAGAGAGCATATGGGAAATCACAGGAGGACCTATAAACAGTAGTCTAGTTTCCAACTTAAGAGGACGTAAGATGTAAGAGAATAAAGAATAGATGGGCAAAAGCAGAGTTTTTTTGGGGCTCCATAACCAGGGCCAGGAAAAGGGGGGCGGGCGCTGTGTTGGGGGATGCACTGGCGATTTGTCTGCTCGTGCCATTCTTTTGACAGGAGTAACTGCGATGTCAATTTTGCACTCCTATTACACAGGACCCTCCTCCCCCATACTACCCCCCATCATTACACAAGACCCCCCCCCCACACTACCCCCATCATTACACAAGAACCCCTCCGCCACACTACCCCCTTCATTACACAGGACCCCTGAACTCCCCCCCCCCACCACCAGTGGTCTCACCTTGATAGTGCCCAGATGATGTCAGGCAAATGCCAGGCACACCCTGCCGAACCCTCCAGTGAAGAACGGGCCCAATGGTCTGCAGCTTGTCAGACATGGTGAGGGAGAGGGGTCGGTGTGACTGTGCACAGGAGTGACAGTCGCTCTCCCCGGACAAGGTTGACCTTACTGAGCTGGCCAATCACTGCAAGGCTACAGACACAACACCCAACCAATCACCAGCTCCCCCAACATTCAATTCTGCCCTCATCTCCTGAGTGATGACAAGTGGATTTGGCTAACTATTTGCGAGCAGCACAGGCTCAAAAGACAGCTCAGATGATTTGGCCCCCACAAAAATGACTGGGCCCGGGGCAGCTGCCCCTTTTGCCCCTTGTTAAAGATGGACCGGCTTCCAGTAATCTAGTTTTCAATGTAGATGTAACAGAATATAGAATGCAGGGATAAAAGTTGAGTATTCCTGTCTGGAGGACCTACACTCACCCGCCACTTTATTAGGAACATCCCGTTCAATTCCTTGGTAACACAAATTGCTAATCAGCCAATCACATGGCAGCAGCTCAATGTATTTAGGCATCTAGATGCGGTAAAGATGACTTGCTGAAGTTCAAACTGAGTCTCAGAATGGGGAAGAAAGGGGATTGAAGTGACTTTGAACATGGTGTGGTTGTTAATGCCAGACGAGCTGGTCTGAGTATTTCTGGGATTTTCACACACGACCATCTCTCGGGTTTAAAGAGAATGGTGGAAAAAAGAGAAAATATCCAGTGAGCAGCAGTTTTGTGGAGGAAAATGCCTTGTTGATGTCAGAGGAGAATGGGCAGACTGGTTCAAGATGATAGAAAGGCAACAGCAACTCAAATAACCACTCATTACAACCAAGGTATGCAGAATACCATCTCTGAACGTACTACACATTGAACCTTGAAGCAGGTGGACTACAGCAGCAGAAGACCATACTGGGTGCCACTAGTGGCAGCTAAGAACAGGAAACTGGAGGCTACAATTGGCACAGGATCACCAAAATTGGACAATAGAAGATTGGAAAACCTGGTCTGAGGGGTCTCGATTTCAGCTGCGACATTCAGATGGTGGGGTCAGAATTTGGCACATGGATCCATCCTGCCTTGTATCACCGGTTCAGGCTGGTGGTGGGGGTATAATGGTGTGGGTGGGATATTTCTTGGCACACTTTGGGCCCCTTAGTACCAATTGAGCATGGTTTAATCACCACGGCCTACCCGAGTATTGTTGCTGACCATGTCCACCCCTTTATGACTACAGTGTCCCCATCTTCTGATGGCTCCTTCCAGCAGGATAATGCACCATGTCACAAAGCTCCAATCATCTCACCACTGGACAATGAGGTCCCTGTACTCCAATGGCCTCCACACTCACCACATCTCGTCCAATAGAGCACCTTAGGAATGTGGTGGAACGGGATCTTGGCACCATGGATGTGCACCTGAAAATCTGCAGCAACTGCGTGATGCTATTGTGTCACTATGGAGCAAAATCTCTGAGGAACGTTTCCAACACCTTGTTGGATCTATGCCACCAAGAATGAAGGCAAAAGGGAAGTCCAACTCAGGTCTAGCATGGTGGACCTAATAAAGTGGCCTGAGGTGAGTGCAAGTGGTCAGAACCTTTCCGTTTGCAATGCAGATGTAAGAGAATATAAAACACAGGGATTAAAAAAACTGAGCGTTTCCATGTTCTTAGCAAACAATTCAGTAGATTTGAACATTAGAAGTAAATGGACTTGGTCTGATAGAACAATACAGATGTATGAAAACCGCTGATGAGATCATCGTAGCATCTACAGAGACGTCGCCTCTTGCAAGCACTTCAGGGTTGGTCCATTAAATGTCTGGACGGTCTGGAAGAGAACTAGCGATTGCTTGAATGAGAATATATGCTTTCCTCTCTTTGCACTCTCCTCTCATTAGAAGGGGGGGGAGGGGGGGGGCAGCCACGCTCTGGAGGGAGCTGGGAGGCAGCTTTGACACGGATGATCTGGCAGGAGAGAACCAAGCCACTCTGGAAACGAGGGGATAAAGCGCCGGGGCCCTCTCCGCTGATGGATGGAGAGGGGCCGCTTCCGCACTAAACTTTTAATAAAGCATAACGAGGCATAGCATTGTAAAATATTCCTTTTAATTCAGCGCTCCCGCGAGATAGGCTGGTGGCGGTTGGCGACATGCGGCGAGCTGTCCTGGCAGCCTAGTCATCCTTGGCGACAAAATGTCCGTTTAACCCATTTCCTGCTGGGAATCCTGAGCTGGAGCAATAAACAAGGGGAAAAAAAAAAAAAAACACACCACAAAAACAAAATCGGAACGGCTTTCTGTTTCCTAAATGCCCTCCTAAGAGGTGAAACGGAGCATGACGGCACTAGCAATGTACGCCCAGGAGACCGCCTGGGCGCATTATTTATTACTAATAATTTATGGTCAGTGCCAGCGTTGGAATATGGCTGCCGGAGGATTGCTGAAGCGTCGTTAGCCAAAGTGGTTCTATTTAAAGGGCAACTCCAGCCAAATCACTCCAACGCACACACGCCACATGTTCTATTAAATGTACGCATGTGATCCACACGGGTCTGCTTCGTTATATGGCTGGGTGGCATCAAGAGGAGGACACAACTAAAAAAAAAAATCTGCAATTGTAGAGATCGGAGAAGGGGGGTGAAGAGAAGCTTTGTTGGCAGACCTACCCGATCGATGCTTCTCTGCTTGAACAGTTACCCCTGTCAAAGTGACGGCCTGCAGAGAACATAATGGAGGGAATTTACCAAAACTGGAGCAGACAGAATCTGGAGCAGCTGTGCATACTAACCAATCAGCTTCCAACTTCAGCTTATCCACCCTTTGCACCATGGCACACTCGTATTTAGGATGTAAACATGGTGCAAAAATCTGACCCCCCCCCCCCCCCCCCACCTCCAAACCTCTCATGAATTGAGGGTGCAATGCTTTGGAGGTTCCTATAAAAATAAATAAAATGTACACTAGTCTTAGTACATTCCTTGTGATTTTTTTAGAATTAGGCCTAGCTCTGCAAAGTAGACCTTGCATGAAATTGTAAGGTTAGTTTATCTGGAAGCCACCCCCCCCCCCCCCAATAAAAAAAACTCCCTAAACACTAAGAAAAAAATAGAATAAAAATAAAATACTTACCACGGACCCCAGCTTCTGGCAGCTTCCTATAGGTGTCAGTGACGTCTGTCTCACCGCTACCCCCTGGGAAAGCGAAGTACCCATAAATCCCATGATGATATGCTCAAGCACTGTGCAGAGGATTCTTGCAGAATTGGGGGTAGTCATTCTAGTCCCCAT
Organism: Lithobates clamitans; assembly: GCA_037952925.1. Lineage (NCBI taxonomy): Eukaryota > Metazoa > Chordata > Amphibia > Anura > Ranidae > Lithobates > Lithobates clamitans. The sequence continues at coordinate 42,301 of JBBGZY010003009.1, read as the reverse complement.
TCAGTGGAATGGGTTACATTAAATAAATTCCCACCGCCTTAGCAGCTTTTGCCCCATCTACAGCTTTTGCCTGTGTGCTACCCCCTCCTAACCCTTGTACTACGTAAGTTACATACTCCTGACCCCTGCATGTTACATACTCCTGAACCCTGAAATATAGATATTTTATCCACATCTGACTCCTGAACTATGTACATTACCCACTCATCCTGACCCCTGAACTTCGTACATTACCCACTTCTCCTGACCCCTGAACTCTGTACATTACCCACTTATCCTGACCCCTGAACTCTGTACATTACCCACTCCTCCTGACCCCTGAACTCTGTACATTACCCACTCCTCCTGACCCCTGAACTCTGTACATTACCCACTTCTCCTGACCCCTGAACTCTGTACATTACCCACTCATCCTGACCCCTTCACTCTGTACATTACCTACTCATCCTGACCCCTGAACTTCGTACATTACCCACTCATCCTGACCCCTTCACTCTGTACATTACCCACTCATCCTGACCCCTTCACTCTGTACATTACCTACTCATCCTGACCCCTTCACTCTGTACATTACCTACTCATTCTGACCCCTTCACTCTGTACATTACCTACTCATTCTGACCCCTTCACTCTGTACATTACCCACTCATCCTGTCCCCTTCACTTTGTACATTACCCACTCATCCTGACCCCTTCACTCTGTACATTACCTACTCATCCTGACCCCTTCACTCTGTACATTACCTACTCATCCTGACCCCTGAACTTCGTACATTACCCACTCATCCTGACCCCTTCACTCTGTACATTACCCACTCATCCTGACCCCTTCACTCTGTACATTACCTACTCATCCTGACCCCTTCACTCTGTACATTACCTACTCATTCTGACCCCTTCACTCTGTACATTACCCGCTCATCCTGACCCCTGAACTCTGTACATGACCCACTCATCCTGACCCCTTCACTCTGTACATTAGCCACTCATCCTGACCCCTTCACTCTGTACATTAGCCACTCCTCCTTACCCCTTTCACCTTGTACATTACCCACTCATCCTGACCCCTTCACTCTGTACAGTACCTACTCATCCTGACCCCTTCACTCTGTACATTACCCACTTCTCCTGACCCCTGAACTCTGTACATTACCCACTCATCCTGACCCCTTCACTCTGTACATTACCTACTCATCCTGACCCCTGAACTCTGTACATTACCCACTCATCCTGACCCCTTCACCTTGTACATTACCTACTCATCCTGACCCCTTCACTCTGTACATTACGCACTCATCCTGACCCCTTCACTCTGTACATTACCCACTCATCCTGACCCCTTCACTTTGTGAATGAATGAATAACTTGTATAGCGCTACATATGCAAACTAAATCGCTTCAAGGCGCTTTGCCACCAGTGTCCATCTGCGTCTTCAGAAGAGATGGGTCTTGAGCTTCTGCCTGAAGGCCAGATGGTTTTTTTCCAAGCGGATGTCCGCGGGTAGAGCGTTCCATAGCCGAGGTCCTTGAACTGCGTACCTTTGTTTGTACATTACCCACTCATCCTGACTCCCTGCACTCTGTACATTACCCACTCATCCTGACCCTTTTACTCTGTACATTACCCACTCCTCCTGACCCCCTGCACTCTGTACATTACCCACTCCTCCTGACCCCCTGCACTCTGTACATTACCCACTCCTCCTGACCCCCTGCACTCTGTACATTACTCACTCCTCCTGACCCCCTGCACTCTGTACATTACCCACTCCTCCTGACCCCCTGCACTCTGTACATTACCCACTCCTCCTGACCCCCTGCACTCTGTACATTACACACTCCTCCTGACCCCCTGCACTCTGTACATTACCCACTCCTCCTGACCCCTGCACTCTGTATATTACCCACTCCTGACCCCTGCACTCTGTACATTGCCCACTCCTGACCCCTGCACTCTGTATATTACCCACTCCTCCTGACCCCTGCACTCTGTATATTACCCACTCCTGACCCCCTGCACTCTATACATTACCCACTCCTCCTGACCCCCTGCACTCTATACATTACCCACTCCTCCTGACCCCCTGCACATTACCCACTCCTCCTGACCCCTGAACTTCGTACATTACCCACTTCTCCTGACCCCCTGCACTCTGTACATTACCCACTCCTCCTGACCCCCTGCACTCTGTACATTACCCACTCCTCACCTCTGCACTCTGTACATTGCCCACTACTGACACCTGAACTCTGTACATTGCCCACTCCTGACCCCTGCACTCTGTACATTACCCACTCATTAGCCCTGCACACTAAAATGACATACTTCTGGACACCCGCATTTTGCACATTATATACTCCAGACACCCGCACCATGTATGTTACATACTTCTAAACCCTGTTCCCTGTACAAATTTGAAATCGCTTGCACTGTTACGGGAATTTTGCTGCACCAAAATTCCTCCAAGTCACACGCTGCTTTCAGGCTAAGGGTAGGGGGAGGTCGGGCTCAGGCTCTGCCAGGTAGTGGGAGGGAGCTCTCTCAGCTTGGCGGTGTGGGGCCCCCATGATTTCTAATGGCGGTCCTGCCTACAGGTACAGTATACACAAAGTAGGACCAATGTAACTATGAAATAAATACCCAACCCCTGCAATTCTTCTTGAAATGTGACTGGATAGATTACATACAAGTGCAGCAGAAAACTCCATTGAATGAGCTCAAGCTGCAGAAAACTGAAGTCCTTTTCATACCGAAAAACACACACGACACTTCCAGCAACAGGTGCCCTCGTGCCCTCTCTAGACAGCCATAGCTTGCTGAAAGCCACCGCTCCCGCGACTGGATTGAATACATCAAGTGATATGCGAGGCGAGGCAGATGGGAGCTTAACGCCTTCCATACAGAAGATGCAATTACACAGGAAAAATATAAGAAAACAGCACTTTTGATGTGACATTCCTCCGAGCTATTTATATTCTGGAGTTGGCAGGTTTGGCAGACAGCGAATGCAGACTTTAGGCCGAGGCGAGGCGGGAAGCATAGTGATTGCGTGCGCCTGTCGCACTGTTTGTGCTTCTCGCATGAAGACGGGGTCACTGGGTGAGGTGTATAAAGACGGCAGGTGGCATGGACAACAATGTCGCCAACAGCTTTGCCACTACACAGCTATCTAATGGGTAAAAATTACACTGAGCTCTCCGCTGCTTTTCTGGATTTTTGTTCCCTTCTCCCATTACCAGGAGTCCCAAGCTTACCGACCATACATGTTAGCACGCAGTTTTGCAACAGAAATAAAAAAAAAAAAAAAGAGAGAAAATAAAATAGTCAACCACCGATCCCCATTCTAGAGGGTATGGAAAGAGCCTTTTGCAAGAAGTGACAAAAAAATTCATATATATATATATATATATATATATATATATATATATATATATATATATATATATATATATATATATATATATATATATATATATATATATATATATATATACACACACATATACACACATACATACATATACATATACATACATACATACATACACACACACACACACACACACACACACACACACACGCTTGCACATGATTGGATAATGGAAGTTGGCAGAGATGCTCTTTATTCCCTAAGCTCTGGAGAAAGATGCCATGCAAAAGGGCAACTTTCCCTGCAAAGTGAACCATCTATTTGCCTTTCGGAACTCAACTGCAAGTATATCCATCATCCAATCAAAGAACACTAAAGTAAAAAATACACTAGGACATTACCTGGAGGAGCGGAGAATGGTTTGGTGGGCCATGCCCAAGCAAATCCATTGGGCCGTGCCAACGCAAATCCATTGGGCCGTGCCCACACAAATCCATTGGGCCGTGCCTACACAAATAAAGCCATTGGGCCATGCCTATGCAATGCCAATAGGCCATGCCTATGCAAATCCAATGGGCCATGCCTATGCAAATCCATTGGGCCATGCCTATGCAAATCCAATGGGCCATGCCTATGCCAATCCATTGGCCCATGTCTACGATAATCCATTGGGCCATGCCTACGCAAATCCATTGGGCCGTGCCTACACAAATAAAGCCATTGGGCCATGCCTATGCAACTCCAATGGGCCATGCCTATGCAAATCCAATGGGCCATGCCTATGCAAATCCAATGGGCCATGCCTATGCAAATCAATTGGGCCATGCCTATGCAAATCAATTGCCCATGCCTACGCAAATTCACTGGGCCATGCCTACGCAAATCCAATGGGCCATGCCTATGCAAATCCAATGGGCCATGCCTATGCAAATCCAATGGGCCATGCCTATGCAAATCCAATGGGCCATGCCTATGCAAATTCATTGGGCCATGCCTATGCAAATCCATTGGCACATGCCTACGCAAGTTCATTGGCCCATGCCTACGCAAGTTCATTGGGCCATGCCTATGCAAATCCATTGGGCCATGTCTATGCAAATCCATTGGGCCATGCCTATGCAAATCCATTGGGCCATGTCTATGCAAATCCATTGGGCCATGCCTATGCAAATCCATTGGGCCGTGCCTATACAAATCCATTGGACCGTGCCTATACAAATCATTTAAAATGGTTGGAATGGTTACTTGCCTTCCATTGTAGGACATAATAGGCACAAACTCAAGCAGTACACTCAAGCAGTACAAGCAATTGACCAGCAGTTGGTTAAAGGCCAAGTTCACCTTTTCCAGAAAATAGTATATGCAGTCTAGAGACCCCAGTTGGCAATATAAAACTTTGTAAATGTTAATGTTATTGTTATACCTGTAAGCCATCGGGCCCTCCCAGTGGAAGCTTAGCCAAAAAAACTGCCAGTTAGCAATCCTAATTGGTAGGACAATGAATGACCAATGGTTTTCAAGATTTTTTTATAACATTGTACATGATTAAAAATGTTATAAATCCCAGAGCTTGGCCATCTGCTCCACACCTCACCTACCATGGTAACAAGGCAAATGCACTGCTGGCTTTGCCAAAGCAGCCGCTGAAGTCCATTGAATGGCCTTTACGCTGTATCGTTGCCTCTTGCTGGAAGGCTTTCATCAGTTGAGCAGTTGGAAAAAATAAATAAAAAAAATACATAATGGAAAAAAAAAAAAGCCAAACACAATTTCCACATTAATGAGTAAACCGTATTAACGAGCAAGGCCTTTTCTATTACAACACATCGTTCCATGCAAATTCATTTGTACAAATTATGTAAATGTCTTTTCTCCCCTGTGTTATCCACCTCATTGTGGTCACAGGCTCTGCGGAGACGGGAAAAAAAAAAAAAAACACGCATTTAGGAAACAGCCCCAAGGGGTCGAAGACTGCGAATTGAGCAAAGTGTCTAGCCAATTAAAGGCCTCCTGGGCTGCGTGAATGGAGATACGGTTTGTTCTTGCGACTTACGATAAGCAAATGTTTCCCGTTATATGCAAACAAGAAGGGGGATTTACATAGGAATCACTTACCAGAGTCTGGCCAAGTTTAATTGAATTTTTTTAAACTTAAGTATACCGTACTTTTTTTTATTTACCGAGTCATTAAAGAAAAGTTGTACTGAAGTAAATACGTACTGTATGTTGTTATTGCAGATGACCACCTTCAAAACTTTGCTTCACTGAACAGAAATCATAAGTTCGTAAGACTTCACTTGTTGGTTACTTGTTTCAGGCTCAGTGCTTAAAGTTCTGAAGAAGCCAAGAATGGCTACATAACTAAATTTTTACTTTTTTTCTATTTTTTTTTTAAGAAGGAAGTCAGTAATGGCAGACTGCATACACTATCTGGTCACAATTATGGCCTTCAGAGGATTGATTTCAGGTGTTTCCAGTAAAGGGTACTGTAATGCTACAGCATATAAAGACATTTTAGATAATTGCGTGTTTCCAACCATATGACAAGAGTTTGAAGAAGCCCCCTTTCTGCTCCAGAAGGACTGGGACCCTGTGACGTTAGCTCCATAAAGACCTGGTTTGACCAGTTTGGTGTAGAGCAGCCCATCTCAACCATGGTTCCTTGGAACATTAAGGTTCCTCCAGAGATTGATAAAAGTTTCTTGAACTGTGGCTGACTGACCTCCCATCTGATGGTGCCTGCATAGTTCTGGGCCCAACACAACTTTACAGAGGCAGTAGTGTGATGCCAATTATCTTTCCAGCTTGGGATTCCTCGTGCTGTGGCTAGTTGACCTTCCGTGCGATGTGCCTTTATAGTTCTAGGTCCCTTGCCACTTGGCAGAGCCAGTAGCATCACACCAATGACCTTTCCAGCTGGGGTTCCTTGAGTTGTGGCTAACTGACCTCCCATGTGATGGTGCCAGCATAGTTCTGGGTCCAGCACCACTTTGCAGAGCCAGCAAAGGCAACCAATTATCCTACTAGCTGCCTGCAATGGTGGCAATAAGACCACCACTGTAAATGGATCATTCTTTCCCCTGACTTACAATGCAAGAGGCATTCTTCCCACAATGACCAACCAAATTATTTTGTAGGGATCCCCTGAGACCTGACAACTATGTCAAGGGTTTCTCTTGAGTAAAAAGGTTGAGAAAGGCTGGTATAGAGAAAGTTGAGCGGCCCTAACCTCAATCATACAGAACACTTTTGAGATACATTTGAGCACTGATTGCAAGTCAAGGTCTTCTCATCCTCAATCAATACCTAACCTCAAAAAACCTTTGCCTCCTCTGGGGTTAAAAGGTTGAGAAAGGCTGGTGTAGAGGAACTTGAGTGGCCATGACCTCAACCTTACTAAACTATTTTGAGATACATTTGAACATTGATTGCGAGCCAGGTTTTCTCATCCTACATCAATCCTTAACCTCAAAAAACATTTACCTCCTCTGGGGTGAAAAGGTTGATAAAGGCTGGTGTGCAAAAGAGAAGGGAAAGTGGGACTTTAAATGAGATAGATGACTTTGTGGAGGCAAAGTTAAGATATATGCAAGATTGTTTTATTGGTAACGAACATTGTGAAGAATATGGTAATAAAATAACCACATATACATTCAGTACAGTAATTCATATAGACTCCACCCACACATAACATACAGGTGTGGCATGGGAAAAAAGGTTTGCATGAGTATGGTATTGTCAGAGCAGTTCAAAGGTACATAACATGGGGTAAATTTATATTAATACATATGACATAAAAACAGCACCAGCGACAGGAGTATGGGTGTAGGAAGTAAAACCAAAATAGATGAATAAATGAATGTCAGAATTATTAATCTGCTGCAGACTGAAATTCAATGTGTCCATTACAGACACAGGTCAGCATCACTTGTGCCCGACGCGTTTCGTGTAGAGACACTCCTCAGGGGCAGATGCTAAAATATATCTGCAGAGTGTAAAGAAAAAAAGTGGTGACATTAGTCTAATTCTAATTAGTGATGTAGAAATAGGGCAGATTAGCCCGTCCTAAATACTCACATAGGGTCCAAAACGGTAAAATGTTGCGGCCATGTGATCAAAGTCCCAATATAGCCTCCCCCGGGAGCTGAGGTAATTGCAGCCGTGCACGGAAGGGTGCATGCAACAAAACCTCCCGATGACCCAAGGCACAAATTGCTGGTGCAAGTGGAAAGTTGCGGTGGCCTATGGAGGCAACCTGAGGTGATCTGGGAAGGTGTAAAAAAAAGGAATGTGAAATTGAGAATGAATAAAAAGTGTAAATGAAGAAATAATGAAAGAAAAAAAAAAAAAAAAAAAAAAAAGTGAATTAGATGGAATGTGATGTAAAAAGGGGGAGTGTGTTGACTAAATGTGTAAGCTATATGAGCATTGTTGGTGTTGCATGAAGAGGTGAAAGGTTGGATAGTGAGAGCCGATGTTAAAACGAAAAAAGTGGCAACAGTGATAACAAAAGAGAAAAAACATCAAACAAAAGTGACAGGCAATTGTGAATGACCTAGGGGGTGACTTACGTGTTGGAACAAGGCTGGAAGCCAAAGGGAAGTGTTGAATGCGATGTGGTGGCTAGGAGGTGTATCAGCAAGAGTGTGACAGGGGAGGCAGCTTATATGCACCCCGCACACGTGCACGCCGGCTCTTACCAGCGTCACGCTAGCATGTGATAGGCAGGAAGGGGCCTCGGAGAGGGCGGTAGGCACCGCCCTCCACAGAAGCCCATATTCACTGCCAAAACAGCTGGGATGGAAATCACGTGCTCTGTGTGTTGGCCTCAATCATGACGCCACACACAGGGCAGGATGCGTGGCGCCGATGCTCTGTAGGTATCCACCCGCCACCCCGTAACACTCCCCGCCCCCCGGTGGGCGGAGAGGGGAGGGGAAGGGAGAGGCACGTAAAGAGCATCACAGCTCCCGGGTAGAAGACCAACAAAGGAACCGGAAATCAACAATAACCGCAACATACCCCAAATGAACTGGCGCGAACGGCACTGTAGAACTACATGGATACAAAATTAATGTACCCTGAGTGTGTAAAGAACCGGGTATGGTGGCATAACCACCCGGAATTTACAAGCCTCACACTAGGGTAGTAGGGGAACACTACCAACCCAGTCATCAAATCTCCATCCCTGTTCAAATCGAATAGAGAAGGGGAATTGGGACTTTAAATGAGTTCTACAGTGCCGTTCGCGCCAGTGCCTCTCCCTTCCCCTCCCCTCTCCGCCCACCGGGGGGCGGGGAGTGTTACGGGGTGGCGGGTGGATACCTACAGAGCATCGGCGCCACGCATCCTGCCCTGTGTGTGGCGTCATGATTGAGGCCAACACACAGAGCACGTGATTTCCATCCCAGCTGTTTTGGCAGTGAATATGGGCTTCTGTGGAGGGCGGTGCCTACCGCCCTCTCCGAGGCCCCTTCCTGCCTATCACATGCTAGCGTGACGCTGGTAAGAGCCGGCGTGCACGTGTGCGGGGTGCATATAAGCTGCCTCCCCTGTCACACTCTTGCTGATACACCTCCTAGCCACCACATCGCATTCAACACTTCCCTTTGGCTTCCAGCCTTGTTCCAACACGTAAGTCACCCCCTAGGTCATTCACAATTGCCTGTCACTTTTGTTTGATGTTTTTTCTCTTTTGTTATCACTGTTGCCACTTTTTTCGTTTTAACATCGGCTCTCACTATCCAACCTTTCACCTCTTCATGCAACACCAACAATGCTCATATAGCTTACACATTTAGTCAACACACTCCCCCTTTTTACATCACATTCCATCTAATTCACTTTTTTTTTTTTTTTTTTTTTTTTTTTTTCTTTCATTATTTCTTCATTTACACTTTTTATTCATTCTCAATTTCACATTCCTTTTTTTTACACCTTCCCAGATCACCTCAGGTTGCCTCCATAGGCCACCGCAACTTTCCACTTGCACCAGCAATTTGTGCCTTGGGTCATCGGGAGGTTTTGTTGCATGCACCCTTCCGTGCACGGCTGCAATTACCTCAGCTCCCGGGGGAGGCTATATTGGGACTTTGATCACATGGCCGCAACATTTTACCGTTTTGGACCCTATGTGAGTATTTAGGACGGGCTAATCTGCCCTATTTCTACATCACTAATTAGAATTAGACTAATGTCACCACTTTTTTTCTTTACACTCTGCAGATATATTTTAGCATCTGCCCCTGAGGAGTGTCTCTACACGAAACGCGTCGGGCACAAGTGATGCTGACCTGTGTCTGTAATGGACACATTGAATTTCAGTCTGCAGCAGATTAATAATTCTGACATTCATTTATTCATCTATTTTGGTTTTACTTCCTACACCCATACTCCTGTCGCTGGTGCTGTTTTTATGTCATATGTATTAATATAAATTTACCCCATGTTATGTACCTTTGAACTGCTCTGACAATACCATACTCATGCAAACCTTTTTTCCCATGCCACACCTGTATGTTATGTGTGGGTGGAGTCTATATGAATTACTGTACTGAATGTATATGTGGTTATTTTATTACCATATTCTTCACAATGTTCGTTACCAATAAAACAATCTTGCATATATCTTAACTTTGCCTCCACAAAGTCATCTATCTCATTTAAAGTCCCACTTTCCCTTCTCTTTTGCACATAGTATAGGGATGGAGGCACACCGCATATGTGCCTCATTTAAAGTCCCAATTCCCCTTCTCTATTCGATAAAGGCTGGTGTGGTCCTGACCAACACTTTTGAGATGCATTTGAATGTTGACTGTGAGCCAAGTCTTCTCATCCTAAATCGATACACAGCCTCAAAAAAACTTTACTTCCTCTGGGGTAAAAAAAAAAAAAAAACAACTGAAAAAGGCTGGTGTAGAGACCTCGACCCTACTGAACACTTTTGATACATTTAAATGCCGATTGCAAGCCAGGTCTTCTCCTCCTTCATCAATACCCAACCTCGAAAATGTTTTTTAGACTAAATTGACACAAATTCCCACAGACACACACTAAAATCTCAAGGAAAGCCTTTGCAGAACTCTGGAGGTTGTTTTAGCCTGCAAAGAAGTGGCAACTCTAGGTTTATTCCCATGGTTTATGGAATAGGATTTCCAATTCCAAAGCTCATATTCGTTTACATTTTGGTTAACCGTCACCAACACATCTATGGGTACCTTAGATACAGTGGAGATTGGATGGCAAAAAAAAAACTGACAGGTGTGCCAAACACCTGTTGAGAAGATGCCCCCTTTCTATCCAAGAGTGGTCACCAGAACAAGACTAGAAGGAAAATCTTCCAATGGGAACACTAGTTCTGGTGACTACCATGGGTTTGCCTCACTTTGGAAGGATTTTCCCTCAATTTCTAAAGATGCTATGAAACAGGGAGTGAATGGTAAACTCCCAAATGGGACACAGACGGCTAAAAAAAACCTGAAGGGGCCATAACCCTCCCAAAATGAAAGATTATTTTCCTTTGGTTCTACTTTAAGGACAAATGTCTTTGGTAATCTTGGTTATGTAAAGTAATATGGGTCTTTGTGTCTTCTATACCTAACAAGGTCTGGTCAACCTATGAGAAAGGCTGACATAAGGTCCACCACCCCTATGCCATCTCCACCTTCCATGCGGCTTTATAATTGCTTTAGAATGACACCCAGATTTTTCCCTCGTGTCCTTAGGAGCTTCGATGCACATTCGTGTCAGTGTTCATTTATAGATTTAAAACGCAAACATATGAACACACATCACATACATATTCGGGGAGCGATAGCTCAGTAGATTATTCATGTGAGCCAGAAAGAGCAGATATGGGATTTGCTTTTAATAGCTGCGGTTCCTGCCCTGCCGGAGGCTCCCCTGTCATTCCATGACAGCCCAGCACTAGCGGGGTGAAAAGGAGTTTTTTTTGTCATAGATCGAGACTGGATTTGAACTCCGGGACCCGTCTCCCAGCTTCGGCTGCCTGCCTCCTCCACTCTTTGCCGATCATTAATCCAATCTAGTTGTTGGCTTTCCTGACCAGGTATGGAAATAAACGTCTCGGGCTGAGAACCCTTCCTGAAGAGTGACCCAGATACACAATGACCGGACAAAGAAAGATCGAATGTAAAAAAAATAAATCACATATATATGAAGTCTGATCTCTGTACTGAAGGAAGAGGTGGGAGTAGAAGAGAACATGAAGGAGAAAGACGGCATGGAGAAGAAGGAATCGAAAGGGAGAGGAAGAGAAGATGAGAAAATAAAAGAAGAATAAAAACAAAAAATTAGAAGGGAGGAAAGAAATTAGGAAAATGAGGTGGTGTGTGAGGGGATCTACCAAAGCCCATGGAACTCATATGGAGGCTTGATGAAGATACCAATCCGTATAACCCATTGTTTCGGGGCATGTTCTCATCAGATATGATAAATAATGCATGCATTAACGTGTAATACATTAACTCTCATTCTTATGCATTTCCAGACATGTGAAGCGTTTTGTATCAACCCTTCCAGAGGGCTTTTAGAGGAAAAAAAAAACCCCAGAATGCATTAAAACTGCAACATTCAGGTCTTTTTTTGGTGCAGCGCAACGGAAGAGCCTTTTCAGAAGATAAACAGCCAGAACAATGACCATCTAATAGAGGAAGAAGCATTGCTATGGCCCATCTTCTAGAAAAGGAGGTCAAAGCTACATCTGGCCTGGTACAAGGCTTTAAAAACAAAAATGACAACCATCCCAAACGACACTATATTACCAAAAGTATTGTGACGCCTGCCTTGACACGCACATGAACTTCAATGGCATCCCGGTCTTAGTCCGTAGGGTTCAATATTGAGTTGGCCCAGCCAACTCTTCTGGGAAGGCCGTCCACAAGGTTTAGGAGTGTGTCTATGGGAATGTTTGACCATTCTTCCAGAAGCGCATTTGTGAGGTCAGGCACTGATGTTGGAGGAGAAGGCCTGGCTCGCAGTCTCTGCTCTAATTCATCCCAAAGGGGTTCTATTGGGTTGAGGTCAGGACTTGCTCATCCATGTCTTTATGGACCTTGCTTTGTGCACTGGTCCAAATCATTTGGGGGAGGGGGATTATCGTGTGGGGTTGTTTTTCAGGGGTTGGGGTTGGCCCCTCAGTTCTAGTGAAGGGAACTCTTAAGGCGTCAGCATAACAAGACATTTTGGACAATTTCAGGCTCCCAACTTTGTGGGAACAGTTTGGGGGATGGCCCCTTCCTGTTCCAACATGACTGCCCACCAGTGCACAAAGCAAGGTCCATAAAGACATGGATGAGCGAGTTTGGGGTGCAGGAACTTGACTGGCCTGCACAGAGTCCTGACCTCAACCTGATAAAACAACTTTGGGATGAATTAGAGCGGAGACTGAGCCAGGCCTTCTCGTCCAACATCAGTGTCTGTCCTCACCAATGCTCTTCTGGAAGAATGGTCAAACATTCCAATAGACACCCTCCTAAACCTTGTGGACAGTCTTCCCAAAAGAGTTGAAGCTGTTATGGCTGCAAAGGGCGGAGCCAACTCAATATTGAACCCTACGGACTAAGACTGGGATGTCATTAAAGTTCATGTGCGTGTAAAGGCAGGTGTCCCAATACTTTTGGTAATACAGTGCAGTGGTTCTCCACTATATCCTCAAGTACCCCCAACAGGTCATGTTTTGGGAATCTCTCTCTCTCTAAGACAAAATAGCTGTCCAAAATACCAAGCCATTTAAAGCAACTCTGCAAGATAAAGGAAAACCTTCTCTTATAATAAAAAAGATAAAAGGAAAACCTGCAAACATGGCCTGTTGGGAGTACTTGAGGTTTGAGAACCGCTGACATCGTGTATAACTGGCCTTTGCAGCAAGAAGCACATGGAAGGGCGACGCATGTCAAAAAATAAATAAATAAATAAATAAACCTCCCAGCTCACTTACCAGCCAGCCTGAAACAACTCGAATTATCCCGTCTAACAGTTCACATTAAAAATGAGGGGTTTTGTTTTCTTTGCATACATTTGCAAATATATGCATAAGATGCAGCAGCCACGTCACGGGACCCCCAATATTATCTGCAGTCCTAACTCTATAAACGTTGAGAGTCTCCAAACGTGGAGCAGATATACAATAATGAATACATGAAGGGCATATATGCCTGGAGGGAGCCCACCACTCCGCTACAAGACTTTACTTGGCCCACAGCAATGGGGGGGGCTCTGATGTGATAGAGGGATTCTGATGGAAACGGAGGGAAGGGGAGGCTCTGATGTGATAGAGGGATTCTGATGGAAACGGAAGGGAGGGGGGCTCTGATGTGATAGAGGGATTCTGATGGAAACGGAGGGGAGGGCTCTGATGTGAGAGAGGGATTCTGATGGAAATGGAAGGGAGGGGGGCTCTGATGTGATAGAGGGATTCTGATGGAAATGGAGAGGGGTGCTCTGATGTGATAGAGGGATTCTGATGGAAATGAAGGGGGGGGGGCTCTGATGTGAGAGAGGGATTCTGATGGAAATGAAGGGGGGGGGGGCTCTGATGTGATAGAGGGATTCTGATGGAAACGGAGGGGAGGGCTCTGATGTGAGAGAGGGATTCTGATGGAAACGGAGGGAAGGGGAGGCTCTGATGTGATAGAGGGATTCTGATGGAAACGGAAGGGAGGGGGGCTCTGATGTGATAGAGGGATTCTGATGGAAACGGAGGGGAGGGGAGGCTCTGATGTGATAGAGGGATTCTGATGGAAATGGAAGGGAGGGGGGCTCTGATGTGATAGAGGGATTCTGATGGAAATGGAGAGGGGTGCTCTGATGTGATAGAGGGATTCTGATGGAAATGAAGAGGGGGCTCTGATGTGAGAGAGGGATTCTGATGGAAACAGAGGTTAGGGGAGGCTCTGATGTGAGAGAGGGATTCTGATGGAAACAGAGGGGAGAGGGGCTCTGATGTGATAGAGGGATTCTGATGGAAACGGGGGGGGGGCTCTGATGTGATAGAGGGATTCTGATGGAAATGGAGAGGGGGGCTTTGATGTGATAGAGGGATTCTGATGGAAACGGAAGGGAGGGGGGCTCTGATGTGATAGAGGGATTCTGATGGAAACGGAGGGGAGGGGAGGCTCTGATGTGATAGAGGGATTCTGATGGAAATGGAAGGGAGGGGGGCTCTGATGTGATAGAGGGATTCTGATGGAAATGGAGAGGGGTGCTCTGATGTGATAGAGGGATTCTGATGGAAATGAAGAGGGGGCTCTGATGTGAGAGAGGGATTCTGATGGAAACAGAGGTTAGGGGAGGCTCTGATGTGAGAGAGGGATTCTGATGGAAACAGAGGGGAGAGGGGCTCTGATGTGATAGAGGGATTCTGATGGAAACGGGGGGGGGGGCTCTGATGTGATAGAGGGATTCTGATGGAAATGGAGAGGGGGGCTTTGATGTGATAGAGGGATTCTGATGGAAATGAGGGGGGGGGCTCTGATGTGATAGAGGGATTCTGATGGAAATGGAGAGGGGGGCTCTGATGTGATAGAGGGATTCTGATGGAAACGGAGGGGGGTGCTCTGATGTGATAGAGGGATTCTGATGGAAATGAAGGGGGGGCTCTGATGTGAGAGAGGGATTCTGATGGAAACGGAGGGAAGGGGAGGCTCTGATGTGATAGAGGGATTCTGATGGAAACGGAAGGGAGGGGGGCTCTGATGTGATATAGGGATTCTGATGGAAATGGAGAGGGGGGCTCTGATGTGATATAGGGATTCTGATGGAAATGGAGAGGGGGGCTCTGATGTGATAGAGGGATTCTGATGGAAATGAAGAGGGGGCTCTGATGTGAGAGAGGGATTCTGATGGAAATGGAGAGGGGGGCTCTGATGTGATAGAGGGATTCTGATGGAAACGGAGGGGAGGGGGGCTCTGATGTGATAGAGGGATTCTGATGGAAATGGAGAGGGGGGCTCTGATGTGATAGAGGGATTCTGATGGAAATGGAGAGGGGGGCTCTGATGTGATAGAGGGATTCTGATGGAAATGGAGGGGAGGGGGGGGATCTGATGTGATAGAGGAATTCTGATGGAAACGGAGGGGAGGGGGGCTCTGATGTGATAGAGGGATTCTGATGGAAATGGAGAGGGGTGCTCTGATGTGATAGAGGGATTCTGATGGAAATGAAGAGGGGGCTCTGATGTGAGAGAGGGATTCTGATGGAAACGGAGGTTAGGGGAGGCTCTGATGTGATAGAGGGATTCTGATGGAAACAGAGGGGAGGGGGGCTCTGATGTGATGGGGTAGGGGATTCTGATGCATGAGGGGGACTTTGATATTTGTAAAATACACAGCAATGGAGCAATGAACAAGAGCTTACTTGGCCCGCATCTCTGATGTAAAAGGGGGTCTCTAAAGGAAAGGGAGGGGGGCTCTGATGCAATGGGGGGGGGGGTAAGGTCATCTAATGTGACAGAGGGGGTACCAATGTAAAAAGGGGGGCTCTGATGTGAAAGGGGGAGTCTTGTGCGAAAATAGAATTGTGATGTAAAAGGGAGACTCTGATGTGAAAACAGGTCTTTGATATTATGGGGGGGCTTCTGATGTTGGGAAGACTATGGTGAAAAAAGGAGGGACCCTGATGTGAAATAGGGCTCTGATGTTAATGTTATGGGGTCTTCTGATGTGGGGGGGGGAGACTATGGTATGAAGGGGGTGGGGCTATGATGCAAAAGGAAGGGTGATCACGATGTCAAAACATGGCTCTGATGTTATGGGGGGGCTTCTGATATGGGGGGGGGTAGGCTGTGATGCAAAAGGAGGGACTATGATATCAAACAAGGCTTTGATGTTATGGGGGGGGGGAGGGGGCTCGGATATGGGAGACTAGGGTGTCAAAGGGAGAGACTAGGGTGTAAAAGGGAGAGACTAGGGTGTAAAAGGGAGAGACTAGGGTGTAAAAGGGAGAGACTAGGGTGTAAAAGGGAGAGACTAAGGTGTAAAAGGGAGAGACTAGGGTGTAAAAGGGAGAGACTAAGGTGTAAAAGGGAGAGACTAGGGTGTAAAAGGGAGAGACTAGGGTGTAAAAGGGAGAGACTAGGGTGTAAAAGGGAGAGACTAGGGTGTAAAAGGGAGAGACTAGGGTGTAAAAGGGAGAGACTAGGGTGTAAAAGGGAGAAACTAGGGTGTAAAAAGGGAGAGACTAGGGTGTAAAAGGGAGAGACTAGGGTGTAAAAGGGAGAGACTAGGGTGTAAAAGGGAGAGACTAGGGTGTAAAAGGGAGAGACTAAGGTGTAAAAGGGGGAGGGATCCAATGTAAAATGAGGGACTAGGATGTCAAACCGGGCTCTGATGTTATGGGGGGGCTGATGTCATTGGGGGGTGGGGGAGGCTATGTAAAAGGGGGAGGGCCTATGATGCAAAAGGAAGGGTGAATATGATATCAAACATATCCCTGATGTTATGGAGGGGGGGGGGTCTGATGTAAAATGAGAGACTAGGATGTCAAGCTGGGCTCTGAGGTTATGGGGGTCTTCTGATGTGGGGGTGTTGACTATGATGTGAGGGGGGTGGCTTCTTTTGCAAAAGGAAGGACTATGATGTCAAAACAGGGATCTGATGTTATGGGGGGCTTCTGATATGGGGGTGGGGGTTGACGATGATGTGAAGAGGGGGGGTGGCTTCTTTTGCAAAAGGAAGGACTATGATGTCAAACTGGGCTCTAATGTTATGGGGGGCTTCTGATGTGGGGGTGTTGACTATGACGTGAGGGGGGGTGGCTTATTTTGCTAAAGGAAGGACTATGATGTCAAAACGGGGATCTGATGTTATGGGGGGCTTCTGATGTGAAAGGGGACACATGGATGAAAGAAGGGGATACTGATAGTATTGGGGGGGGGATTCTGGTGTGAAAGGGGGACTTTGATGTGATGGGGGGGGGGCTTCTGATACAAAAAGGGAAGAATTCTAATGTGATGGAGTCTTCTGATGCAAAAGGGGCTTCTGATGTCAAGTCATCTCTTGGAGGGTTTCGCTCGTTCATTTAATAAACTGATTTTCTTTTTGGCCCACAAGTATCTATAAGGTGGCCCCTCGTACGGAGAAGTCTGGAGACCCGTGTGCTAGAAGAACAAGCATCGCTACGGTCTATAATCCCATTACTGGAATCGTAGATCTGGGGTGGTGTGGTCACATGACCACCTTGCGGAGAATAAGCGAGGCCAAACCATCAATAAATTTTAACTCCGGCATTTTTCCCATAATCCTCGGATTTTCAGCATGGAACTTACCCTGACCCCGAGCTCGAAGAACGTTCATCTCTCAATGGAACCGCCGGGATTTAAAGACAACAACAAAAAAAACACAGCCTGAAGGATGAAGAAACAAACACAAGTCTTTATGTAATGTTCTACACACATATCCCGGATACACCGAGCAAAAAGTTTGACGTACGGGCCCTGTAGCCTGTCTAGACTGGATAACCCCGGGGCCCAGCACGTGTTGCAATAACAAGCTTCTGTCTGAACGCTACCAAGATGATTCAAGGTTAATTCAATCTCATTAGAGGGCAACTTTATCTAACAAAATAATTTTCTTATTTCACTCCGTCTGCCGGTTTGTTAAGAAGAGATCTGAAGGGGGGGAAAAGGGAAAAGATACGATAGGAATTCTGCGGTGATAGTTTACTTTTAGCGTTGGATCTCTTTTTTTTTTTATCATGTACCGGTATATGGTTTGTTTATAGGACTTGGCGTTTAGGAGGAAACTTCTGGGAATAAGCAAAACCTTTTAGGTGACCAAGAGGATTCCTTGATTTTAGGCGATTCTCAATAGTTCCACCCCCTCAATCAGAATTTCACATAGCAAGTGTCATCACAACTGCCATAGACTATGTGTTTTGTATCACCATGACCAACTCAACATATTACGGTCGACCAGGCTGGGCCGCACCAAAACACGGCCATCGGTAGTTGCTGTTGCAGAAACTGGTATTTTTTTGGTTTAAAGGCGAAGTTTAGGCAAAGAAAAAAAAAAATCAGCACAAGGGTGTCAGGGTTGGGCTCAGCCCTTCCTTCTCTGAGCTGGCCGCTCAGCTGTCGGCTAATTGCCAGCTCCTATCTCTCTCCACAGTTACTCAGCTGTTGATGATATCCTGCTCGTCAGTCCTGCCTACTTAAGCCATCCAGTCCAGAGGAGCTCTGCCTTCGCCAACATCACAAGAAACATCTCCTGCGTTCCTGTTTAAAGGACTGGCTTTGCTGACATCCTTGCTGTTCCACTACTTTGATCCCTGACTTCTGGCTTGGCTGACTATCTGTTCCGATTACTGAACTTTGGCTATGTTTTGATTACGTTTGTTCTTTTTACTTTTATTATTAAACAAGTGTGATTTAAAGTGAGGTTCCACCAAAAAAAAAAAAAAAAAAAACACTACATGAAAAATCCTAAAAATTTGCATACTGAAGTGTCCACATCTGTACAGGCCATTTATGCGGTGTAGGCAGCAGTGATGTTGGGGTGGAGGAAGCCATAGACCAAAAAAAAACTGGTCATATTTTGCATTCCAGAGATTTCAGGGCTGAATAGAAAAATCTGAATAAAGTGCAGTCACCTGGAGAGGTCTGCCATGCCATACCAGTCACACTTCTAAACCTGGCAATTACAAAGCCTGGCATGCTCTATATGTAAACACTGATCAAGGCTTTCATACATTGCACAGATCATGCGACGAGAGGCTACAGCCCCACACTGAAAAACCCCGAGAGGCTCTCTTCACTCACTCTGTATGCAACTAATTACACAGAATGCAAATTTAAGGTAAACTGAACAGACTTTGTGATCTTGCCACAACTGTGATATTTCCTGGGCTATATTAGCAGTCCACTAATTAAATTTACTTGCCGCCTTTCGTTTCTCTAACAGCAACTGTGTTACAGTCACAAAGTGAACACCGCGTTTCGAACTTTCCAACAAGGTCATTCTCTAATGCATCGCTATGTTGGAACACTTTCTCAATCTAGCTAACCTTGCAAGCTTTCTTGCCTACAGGAAAAAAATAATAATAATAATTGCTTAAATTCTTCAGTCAAACACAAACCTCATTTGCATATACTTTCATGATAAGAGAAAAGGCTTTCAACTTAAAACATTTTACAAACTCTGTACCAGTTTTCAGAGAAAAAAGGAGTGAAAATACTTTTTCTATGTTCATATAAAAGGGTACTATTTAAAAATGGAAAGGGACACTTCTGCTTTGGCCGAGCATCAAGTAACATTCCTCATGCCATATTTTTGGAGGTCCATGCTGGAAGGTTTAAAGAGTTCGGTAGATATGGGCAGCACATCTTCCTTACAGACATTTGGGCCTTGGGCACTAAATTCCTTCATAGAACAGATTCTTCCATAGAATGGAAGCTGTTGCCCACCCAGCATTTGGGTTGCACTCCGGAAGCTATGAGTAGATCATTGGTGGAGAATCTGAGTGTGGACTAGGGTTGCCACCTCATCCCTTTAAACCCGAACACATATTCATTACACAGGTTCTGTGGCCGATTAAGGTGGTAATTAAACTCACTTAGTGCCTTATCTGCATTAAATTAGCCCCAGAACCTGTGTATTTCAAAGGTGTTCAGGTTTAAAGGGATGAGGTGGCAACTCTAGTGTGGACGGGTCTGTAGATTCAATGGAAGCCATGAGCATAGGAGGGTCTGTAAATTCATTGGAAGCCATTACCGTGACAGGTTCTACAGATTCAATGCAAGACATAAGCGTAAAACGGCCTCTAGATTCAATGGAACCCATGAGCATGGACAGTTCTGTAGATTAAATGTAAGCCATGAGCGTGGAATTGTCTTATAGATTCAATGGAAGCCATGAGGGTGGTAGGGTCAGTAGATCCAATGGAAGCCATGAGGGTGGTATGGTCTGTAGATTCAACAGAAGCCATGAGCAAAGAAGAAGAGTATACAGATTCAGTGGAAGCCATTACTGTGCAAGGGTCTATAGATTCTATGGAAGCCATGAGCCTGGAAGGGTTGGTAGATTCTATGGAAGCCATGAGCGTGGAAGGGTTGGTAGATTCAATGGAAGCCATGAGCGTGGATGGGTTGGTAGATTCAATGGAAGCCATGAGCGTGGAAGGGTTGGTAGATTCTATGGAAGCCATAAGCCTGGAAGGGTTGGTAGATTCAATGGAAGCTATTAGTGTGGAAGAGTCTGTAGATTCAATGGAACCCATGTGCATGGACAGTTCTGTAGATTAAATGGAAGCAATGAGCGTGGAAGGGTCTTATAGATTCAATGGAAGCCATGGGGATAGAAGCATCTGTAGACTCAATGGAAGCCATGGAAGGGTCGGTAGATTCAATGGAAGCCATGAGGGTGGTAGGGTCAGTAGATTCAATGGAAGCCATGGGCATGGAAGGGTCGGTGGATTCAACAGAAGCCATGAGCAAAGAATGGTATATAGATTCAGTGGAAGCCATCACTGTGCAAGGGTCTATAGATTCTATGGAAGCCTCGAGCCTGGAAGGGTTGGTAGATTCAATGGAAGCCATGAGCGTGGAAGGGTCTGTAGATTCAATAGAAGCAATGAGGGTGGAAGGGTCTGTAGATTCAATGGAAGTCATGAGTATGAAAGGGGAGGTAGATTCAACAGAAGCCACGAGCATAGAATGGTAAAAAGATTCAGCGGAAGCAATTAACGTGGAAGAGTCTATAGCAGTGATGGCGAACCTTGGCACCCCAGATGTTTTGGAACTACATTTCCCATAATTCTCTTGCACTCTGCAGTGTAGTTGAGGACCATGGGAAATGTAGTTCCAAAACATCTGGGGTGCCAATGTTCGACGTCACTGGTCTATAGATTCAATGGAAGCTATGAGCGTAGAAGAGTCTATAGAAGAAATAGAAACCATGAACGTAAAAAGATCTTCAGATTCAATGGAAGCCACAAGCATGGAATGACTGCAAACAAACGCTGTACTAAGCCCTTGTGTGTACTGATCTCTATGGAACCCATGAGCATGGACAGTTCTGTAGATTAAATGGAAGCAATGAGCGTGGAAGGGTCTTATAGATTCAAGGGAAGCCATGGGGATGGAAGGGTCTTGTGCATTCAATGGAAGCCATGGAAGGGTCGGTAGATTCAATGGAAGCCATGAGGGTTGTAGGGACAGTAGATTCAATGGAAACCATGGGCATGGAAGGGTCGGTAGATTCAACAGAAGCCATGAGCAAAGAATGGTATATAGATTCAGTGGAAGCCATCACTGTGCAAGACTCTATAGATTCTTTGAAAGCCATGTGCCTGGAAGGGTTGGTAGATTCAAAAGAAGCCATGAGCGTGGAAGGGTTGGTAGATTCAATGGAAGCCATGAGCGTGGAAGGGTTGGTAGATTCAATGGAAGCCATGAGCGTGGAAGGGTTGGTAGATTCAATAGAAGAAATGAGGGCAGAAGGGTCTGTAGATTCAATGGAAGTCATGAGTGTGAAAGGGGTGGTAGATTTAACAGAAGCCATGAGCATAGAATGGTATAAAGATTCAGCGGAAGGGTCTATAGATTCATTGGAAGCTATGAGCGTAGAAGGGTCTATAGATGAAATAGAAACCATGAACATGAAAAGATCTTCAGATTCAATGGGAGCCACAAGCATGGAATGATTACAAACAAACACTGTACTAAGCTCTTGTGTGTGCTGATCTCTATAGTTTTGGACCAACATCTTAGACTGAACACAATAAAGCCTCCCAATTTATAAACACTACAGGCTCGTTCACACTAGCTTTGCTTTTAGAAGAGCGATCTGCATTCGTATCACTATTCAGAGAGCATTGGACAGGTGGTTGTATTGTCTCCTCAATGTATGCTTTAACCCCTTAAACCCTGCATTAGCACGCCGCGGCAATTTATAATGTTATGGCGCGTACACACGGTCGGACTTTTCGGCTACAAAAGTCTGACGGACGCCGAAGGACCAAGTCCGGCGGACAATCCGATCGTGTGTGGGCTTCCCCGGACTTTACGTCGTAACTCCGCCGGACCCAGAAATCCGTCTGTATGCTAGTCCGACGGACAAAAACCCACGCTAGGGCAGCCATTGGCTACTGGCTATCAACTTCCTTATTTTAGTCCGGTGTACGTCATCACGTACGAATCCGTTGGACTTTTGTGTGATCGTGTGTAGGCAAGTCCGGTCGTTAGAAAGTCTGTTGAAAGTCTGCCAAAAGTCTGTCGGGCGGGCTTTCGGACTTTTGTAGCTGAAAAGTCCGATCGTGTGTACGCGGCATTACAGTTTATTGCAACATATCGGGAATTTATTCATGCAGATCTATAAACTTAATGAAAGTGTACATGTAGTGCTAAATAAAATACCTAAATATGTAAAAAAAAAAAAAATATTAAAAAAAGGAAACCTCGTCCATACAAAGCAATGCTAAATAACACAACACATTAGGGTTTTAAAAGAAAAAGAAAAAAAGAAAAAAAAAAAAGGAAGAAGGATAGGAGGAGAATTATGTATGAACGCATTACAGAACTTTTGTAATAACTCTGCTTTATAATACTGTACAGCAGTCAGAGAGAAAAGGCCACATCCTAGACAAGATAAGGCACCGAGATTTACTCTCATATTACAATCGAGCGCACACAGGTCTGGAATTGGCCTTCTGGACAATTAGGCAATATTGATTTTTCTGGAGAGGTAAATTGAAATTAAATTTCCAGAAGTAACATCTATTTCACCAAGAAAAGCACCGTGCCAGTAACAGCATTATTAATGGAATGCCTATAGCTGCCTCAATGCTGCTTTTACTACATTTTCTTTTTTTTTTTTGTTATTCTTGTTATTAAAGGCGCACTACAGTCAGGAAAAAAAAAAAAAATCTGGCATTCAACTTTTGCAGCCGTTTATGCTTTTGCCCACATCACAGTGTACAGTACGTGTTGGTTTTGAGCGCCCCCTGCTGACCCATGCTTTGATTGGACACCGCACAAGTTTGTCAGAAGATTTCAGCCAATGATTTTGGCTGAAACCTGCTGATCGGCCGCGGACCAAACTGCAGCGGAAAGTTCTGTGCTGACACACAGAACAGCAAATCTGGCCGTTTCTTGTCCCAAAATGAACTCTGAGTTCAGGGAAAAAGGCAGCCAGATCTGTGAGTAAAAGCAGCACACTTTACACTTGTTAGGCGCAGAGTTACACCCCCCCCCCCCATTGCCTCTTGATGTTAACCTCTTCCCAGTACAAGGTCATCCCAGGGCAAAGATGCCAAACTGCGCCCCCCCCTTTCCCTTAGGGTCAGGGCGCCCCAACCCTACAATAAACACTATCACACAGTCACACCAAGTCGCTGATCAATGGCAGTACTAGTATAGTGTCTGTATGGATCAGTATCTTGATCACAATCAGAACTATACTTGTGCAGTGGCAGCTAGTGCTCCTTTTTTGGGGGGGAGGCGGCAAACAAAACACCCCCCCCCCCATTTGGTCAGTTGATTGATCAAACCCCTCCCCAATCGCTCAGCAAACAAACCTCCCTGTTGTTTGCCCACCAGCCCCACACTTACCCTATCGGGGTAGCGGGCAGCTTCAGCGGCGACCCGCTTCCTGATTGGCCAGGAGGAGAAGCAGGAAGACCATAGCGAATATTAAATTATAAATAATAATTAAATATTAAAATAATAATTAAATATTAATTCGCTATTGTAAAACAACTGGGTGGTCTCAGGGCACCCCCACCCTTTTTGAAGTCAATTAGAGCTTCAGGCTCTAATCATGTGCTAAAAAAAAAAAAAAAAATGTTTAAAAAGCCCCATTGAAATCCATGCATCCGGCGCCGTGCATGTATATTAGGTGCCGGCGCCCCTGATTGAGCAGCTGCCACTGTACTTGTGTCCCCAATAGTATAGTGTCCCCCCAAAAATGCAATATGGATTTACCAAAGACATGTAGCAGAATACACTTTGGCCTAAATTTATGAAAAAAAATAGATTTTATTGGATATGTTTTATAACAGAAAGTAAAAAAAAAAAAAATTATATTATATATATATATATATATATATATATATATATATATATATATATATATATATATATATATATATATTAAAAAAAAAAAAACAATTTTATATATATCTATCAAAAAGTTTGTCTTTTTTCATTATAATAAAAAAAATATAAAAAAAAAAAAAAACCACCACCAAAAGAAAGCTCTATTTGTGTGAATATATATATATATATATATATATATATAAATTTCATTTGGGTATAGCATTGCATGACCGCACAATGACCAGTTAAAGTAGGGCAGTGCTGAACAGTCTGCTCATGAATGGGGGGGTGAAACCTTCAGGACCTCATGTGGATTAAAAGGAAGTGAAAAAAATAGCGCCATCTCCTGGTAGCACTGACAGCTAATAAAACCTTGTTACGAAAGTAGCCGCTGTATAAAAAGGAGACTGAACAGACTCCATCATATATGACATTTATGGTTTCGCACAGCGATCCACCGTGACTATTTATCCAGGGATATTATTAGAGCTGATCTCCTATAGACCACGATATTAATAATATATTAAAAAATTTGTGTGCACAGGGCTCCGAAGAAGTGAAATAAAAAAATTAGCCCCTCATGCGATATTATTTCTCATTTTCCCCTCATTGCATTCATTATCCTAATCATTTTATGTGTTATTACTTATTCACCAAGAGAGGAATTAGCACACCAGTGGAGCCAACTAGCCAATTAACCCCTTTGCCGCCAGTTCCGTTCGGCGGGGTCACCACGGCGCCGCTGCCTCCCTCTCTCTCTCTCCGAATAATTATCCCGGCTCGTTATTAGCCCGCAATTAACAGGCTCGATGGATTAATTACCTTCGGCAGCAGGTTAGCATAGATCTCACCCCGGAGATAATTTTCGGCAACGAGCGCTGAATTTTTTGTTTCAATCTAAATCAGCTGGCGAGCTCCGCCAATGACAGAGGGCCGCAGCCGCCCGCCTCGTCAAGCCCCAGATCAAAGTACGTAAGCCGCGCGCCCATGTGACTCACTGCACACAACAGCGGCAAAAAAAAAAAATAAAAAAAAAAAAATAAAAACTGGTTGTGAAAGTCAGCTGCTGTTTTCCATAATTAATGAAGAGAGCTATTTTAAGAGATCTGTGCATGTTGATGAGAAGGCCTCTGCAAGGTGTCTCAGACAACGTGGGCTTTTTTTTTTTTTTTTTTTCTGTGAACTAAAATTAAATCCACTTTATCTACGACCAGGCGCCTTGAGCGCGCTGGTGTTACACGCGCATGCACTGCGACAGCCATGGCGGACAGCAACTATGCCGCACGTCAAACTTCATGGGATTAAAAAAAAAGTAGGAATTCACATCTCCTGTACACACCAAATATAGATATTAGGAGCTAAATGCTGGATGGCTTAATTTTCCTACTTTATTGTAAGTTAAGTTTGATAGGACTCCCACAATGTGCTTTGCTGTACATTTACAACAGAGGCACACACAAGTCTATAAAGTTGGAAGGACTTTGGCAATTGTGAAACTCCGACTGAACAAACACTATGTGGCCAAAACTTTGGGGCCACCAGACCACTACACCTTCCTATTAGGAAAAAGGTTTTGGCCACCAGACCATTACACATTCCTATATGGAAAAAGGTTCGGGGCCACCAGACTATTACACCTTCCCTATATGGAAAACGGTTTGGGGCCACCAGACCATTACACCTTCCTAGATGGAAAAAGATATGGGGCCACCAGACCATTACATCTTCCTATATGGAAAAAGGTCTTGGCCACCAGACCATTACACCTTCCCTATATGGGAAAAGGTTTGGGGCCACCCGACCATTACACCTTCCTATATGGAAAAAGGTTTGGGGCCACCAGACCATTACACCGTCCCTATATGGAAAAAGGTTTGGGGCCACCATACCATTACACCTTTCCTATATGGAAAAAGGTTTGGGGCCCCCAGACCATTAACACCTTCCTAGATGGAAAAAGGTTTGGGGCCACCAGATCATTACAGCTTCCTATTAGGAAAAATGTTTTGGCCACCAGACCATTACACCTTCTTATATGGAAAAAGGTTTGGGGCCACCAGACCTTTAAACCTTCCTATATGGAAAAAGGTTTGGGGCCACCAGACCATTAAACCTTCATACATGGAAAAAGGTTTGGGGCCACCAGACCATTACACCTTCCCTATATGGAAAAAGGTTTGGGGCCACCAGACCATTACACCTTCCTAGATGGAAAAAGGTTTGGGGCCACCAGACCATTACACCTTCCTAGATGGAAAAAGGTTTGGGGCCACCAGACCATTACACCTTCCTATATGGAAAAAGGTCTTGGCCACCAGACCATTAAACCTTCCTAAATGGAAAAGATTTGGGGCCACCAGACC
This sequence comes from Lithobates clamitans, assembly GCA_037952925.1. NCBI lineage: Eukaryota > Metazoa > Chordata > Amphibia > Anura > Ranidae > Lithobates > Lithobates clamitans. The sequence continues at coordinate 15,517 of JBBGZY010003009.1, read as the reverse complement.
ATTACACCTTTCTAGATGGAAAAAGGTTTTGGGGCACCAGACCATTACACCTTCCTATATAAAAAAAAAATATAAGTTTAGGGCCACCAGATCATTACACCTTCATAAATGAAAAACAATTTTAGGGCCACTGACTAGACCATTACGCCTTTATATATAAAAAAACGTTGGCGGCCACCAGACCCTTACACCTTCCTATATGGCAAAGAGTCTGTGGCCAACAGGCCATTACAACCTCCTATGTGGCAAAATCTTTGGGAACAATAGGCCATTATACCTTCTTATAGAGCCAAACGTTTGGGGCAACCAGACCATTAAACCTTTCTATATTGCAAAAAAAGCTTGGGGCTACCAGACCATTATACCTTCCAATATGGCAAAATGTTTGGGGCTACCAGACCATAACATATGGGAAAAAAAAAAAAAAAAAAGTTAGTGGCACCAGACCATTATACCTTTTTATATGACTCAAAGGATGTTGAAAACCCTTCAAAATGATGAATTGAAGATTTCTAGTATTAGGAGCAAACAAGGGCAACTCTATATTAATAGGAGCATGCTGCTCCTATTTTGCTCCTGTGCACTTTATCACTGAAGAAGCGGGATGCTTCTGAGCCCCTAAAATGCGTTAGAAGGTTTGTGCGGTCCTGTTGGGCAAACACCAATAGTAAACGTTTTGGACTTTCATTTCAGGCCCTCTCTCTCTCTCTCTTCAGACTTGCTATCTATGGTTTAAAAACTTCAGGGCCCCATAAGGTCTACCCTGTTTTTGCATTTGAGAGCAGCCGCGCCGGAGCCAATGTGCCTCATATGAAACAGTCTGATCTCCTTAAACCATGATCAATAGAGTCAAAACTAGCACCTTTAGTTGCAAATATTCCAGTTTACAACCCAATATTAAAAGGGCCATGGACAGGTTTTGGAATGGGATGCCCAGCAAACTCATACAGGTGTGAGGGTCTGGTGGCCACAAACTTTTGGTAATATATTGCATCTTAAAACTTTTTTATTTTTTTACATAAAGCCATAAACATCTTTTTTTTTTTTGTTTAAGAGATTTGCCTTGGCCTTCGGGCCAATATTCCCCGTTGCCTAGAAATGTGTGCAAATTATGCACATGGGTCTGTCTGTTATCCATCAATAAGCCTGGAAGTTCTGCTTTAAAGGAAGCCGTGGCAAAAACACAAACCCGTGGAGAGAAATACAAAGTGTGAGACTACAAGTAAGCCCAACATCTGTTTCTCTGTGGTACTGTCCGCTGGCGGCTGCAGTATGCCGTTTCAGAAGGCTGAACATTAAAAACCCCTCCAAAAAAAAAAAAAAATACCGCTGTCTCAAAGATTATCTAGAACCAACAGAATTATGTAACTTTAATTTGCACTTAAAACACCAGCCAAAAGTAATTTTAAAATGAAAGGAAAGAAAATGCTTCGATTATAATGCTATGCAAGCAGCTGTAAAATGATAAAAGCATAAAAAGACAGAAATGATGAACAGAGTAGCATGGAAAGAAAACACATACAGTGTGACGCAGTCACAGGTGGTCTGATTTTAGGCACAAGAGAACTGATGGATCTTATCTCTGTTTTTCGTAATAAGCATTCTAGGAGCGTTGCTCACTCCCACCAAAAATACAAAACGTTGTTCTCGAAATTTACAAGTTTGCAAGTTTCAGCCTAGACAAAAGTAGCTTAAAAAGTATATAGTGGCCATGGTGGGTCATGTCACCTGCCCAACTCTCTGCACTAGAGTTCCCAGCTAGTGAATAGTGGTGGTGGTGGGTCATATCTTCCTCCCAGCTTCTAGAATTCCCTATTGGCTCTCTGCGCTAGAGCTCCCAGCTACTGGATAGTGGCGGTGGTGGGGCGTATCACCTTAGTGCCATATCCCCTTCCCAGCTATTTGAAAGTCCTATTTTCTCTCTGCGCTAGAGTTCCCAGCTAGTGGATAGTGGCGGTGGTTGGTCATATCACCTTCCCAGATATTTGAAAGTCCTATTGGCTTTCTGCACTATAGTGCCCAGCTGGTAGATCATTGCAGTGGAGGGTCATATCCCCTTCCCAGCTTCTTGAACGCTCTATTGGCTCTCTGCACTTGAATTCCAAGCTAGCAGATAGTGGCGGTGGTGGGTCATATCCCCTTCTCAGCTTCTTGAATGCCTTATTGACCCTTTGAAGCAAGCAATAGCCAAGTAGTCACACCTCAATTATGAATGTCAACATCCCTGTATCTTTTAATATACTGTATTTTACTAATGTTTTGACGGGGCTTTACATGCCATCTGCTTATACACACACACACACACACGTAAATAAAATGTAATTTATTAGAAAAAAAGTGTTAAAATAACATAAAATGAAAACATATCAGCCCATGATAATGATCAGAGCATGTTGGGTACAATTCTCTTCATGCCCAAAGAGTTTCTAATAAACTGTATTCCTTCGGGGAGCGAAAATCTGTAAGACCCAAGCGATCATGGTAAACATATGGCCAATATCAAAGCCACCCATCAACCCCCCAGGGGTAAACTCCGAATAGTGCCTCCCTCACTAGGACCCAAAGGCACCAGTACTTCTAAATAAGCATTGCTTGGGATAGTACAAGATTTCTTTGAAATGATGACCAATACACACTTCAAATAATTGCCCAATCCAAAAAGGACAGTGAGTGGTTGAGGAAGTCCTAGTTTCATGGAGCTTTGGACTTCGGTCTGGATGGTGCTCAGAAAAATGTAACTCCTGTTGATTGTCCTGCAAAGTCCCATCTAAATATAGTAAGGTATGTTTATTGACTCTCTGCACTAGAGTTCCCACCTAGTAGATAGCGACAATGGTCGGTCATACCACCTTTCCCAGCTATTCGAATTGTCCTATTGGCTCTGACGCACCTCCACTCTATTCAAAAACCTAGAAAAAGTAAATTAAAGATTCCACTTTACGTATAAACCAAAGTACTCCGTAAGTGAATCCTCCCTCTTCCCAATCCTTAACTAACTAAAAGTGATGGGGAAAAAAAAAAAATTACAAAAGTTTCAAAACTATTTAAAGCAGAGAATTAGTGGAAGAGAGTCTAATAGCGTTTTATAGCCTTAAGGAAGCACAGGGCAAGCTTCTGAATGGATAATGTCACTTAATAACGGTGTCCCAGTTTTTCAAATATTATGGAAAACTATCTGTGAATGTTCTCTTCACGATGGAAGCTATTCAGCCTCTGGCTTCAAGTCCTTTGTCAATAAGGGTGTCAAAGCTTGCTCTATTATGTATGGTAGGCGTGGGTAAGTGCGTGTGATAATATACAGTATATAGATGAGGGCATGTGTGAGAATATATTAATATATATATATTTTATATAATATATTATATATATATATATATATATATATTTTTTTTTTATTTTGGTTTTCTATGGGGTTTGGAGGGTGGTGGATTTTAACCCTTAACAGTAACCCTTATATTGCCACTAACACTTAACCCTAGCCTCAAACCTCAATTCTTACATTTTATCCTACACACTGTTAAAATAAAGTCATAACCACTTAAAAACTCCTATAGTTAACATTACAAATCTCCTAAACCTTAACTGCAAGCTTGCCTTCTAATCCAGCGTTTTTAACCAGGGTACTGCAGCACCCTGGGGTGCCACCTGGGATCTCCCGGGGTGCCACGAGCACAGGACCCAGCATCTTGAGTAGCCATGTTGAGGCAGGCTGGTCGCCAGCACCGAACAACCAACACCACCCTAGGACCAGGACACACAGCATCATTTGTTGCTATGGTAATGGTGGCTGGCACACCTGCCCCATGGCAATGCATGACCCTGATCCAGGACTGGCAGCCTGATGGGCCGCCCCCAGCATTCAGGGGAAGACGGAAGTCCGCCTACTCTGGACCTCCTCCTCTTCCCACCCTCAGCTGTGCTGCTAAAACCAGAATGTAGGGCTCTGATGTGAAGAGGGGGCTGTGTGAAATGAATGGGGGGTGGGGCTCTGATAATGGGGACTGTGTGCTGATGGGAGACTCAAAGTATAGGGGGTCTCATGTATATCGCTCTGAATTAATGGGGGACATTTGATGTCATTGAGGGACAACGGACATGAATGGCTACCTCTGAGGTCATGGAGGGACCTCTGATGTCTTGGGGCACACACACACACACACACACATATACATATACAGTGTCTCACAAAAGTAAGTACACCCCTCACATTTTTGTAAATAATTCTATTCTATCTTTTCATGTGACAACACTGAAGAAATGACACTTGTCTACAATGTAAAGTAGTGAGTGTACAGCTTGTATAACAGTGTAAATTTGCTGTCCCCTCAAAATAACTCAACACACAGCCATTAATGTCTAAACCGCTGGCAACAAAAGTGAGTACACCCCTAAGTGAAAATGTCCAAATTGGGCCCAATTAGCCATTTTCCCTCTCTGGTGTCATGTAACTCATTAGTGTTACAAGGTCTCAGGTGTGAATGGGGAGCAGGTGTGTTAAATTTGGTGTTATCGCTCTCACTCTCTCATACTGGTCACTGGAAGTACAACATGGCACCTCATGGCAAAGAACTCTCTGAGGATCTGAAAAAAAGAATTGTTGCTCTACATAAAGATGGCCTAGGCTATAAGAAGATTGCCAAGACCCTGAAACTGAGCAGCAGCACGGTGGCCAAGACCATACAGCGGTATAACAGGACAGGTTCCACTCAGAACAGGCCTCGCCATGGTCCACCAAAGAAGTTAGGTGCCCGTGCTCAGCGTCATATCCAGAAGTTGTCTTTGGGAAATGGACGTATGAGTGCTGCCAGCATTGCTGCAGAGGTTGAAGGGGTGGGGGGGTCAGCCTGTCAGTGCTCAGACCATACGCCGCACACTGCATCAAATTGGTCTGCATGGTTGTTGTCCCAGAAGGAAGCCTCTTCTAAAGATGATGCACAGGAAAGCCCACAAACAGTTTGCTGAAGACAAGCAGACTAAGGACATGGATTACTGAAACCATGTCCTGTGTTCTGATGAGACCAAGATAAACTTATTTGGTTCAGATGGTGACAAGCGTGTGTGGGGACAACCAGGTGAGGAGGACAAAGACAAGTGTGTCTTGTCTACAGTCAAGCATGGTGGTGGGAGTGTCATGGTCTGGGGCTGCATGAGTGCTGCCGGCACTGGGGAGCTACAGATCATTGAGGGGACCATGAATGCCAACATGTACTGTGACATACTGAAGCAGAGCATGATCCCCTCCCTTCAGAGACTGGACCGCAGGGCAGTATTCCAACATGATAACCACCCCAAACACACCTCCAAGATGACCACTGCCTTGCTAAAGAAGCTGAGGGTAAAGGTGATGGACTGGCCAAGAATGTCTCCAGACCTAAACCCTATTGATCATCTGTGGGACATCCTCAAATGGAAGGTGGAGGAGCGCAAGATCTCTAACATCCACCAGCTCTGTGATGTCATCATGGAGGAGGGGAAGAGGACCCCAGTGACAACCTGTGAAGCTCTGGTGATCTCCATGCCCAAGAGGGTTAAGGCAGCGCTGGAAAAAATGGGTGGCCACACAAAATATTGACACTTTGGACCCAATTTGGACATTTTCACTTAGGGGTGTACTCACTTTTGTTGCCAGCGGTTTAGATATTAATGGCTGTGTTGAGTTATTTTGAGGGGACAGCAAATTTACACTGTTATACAAGCTGTACACTCACTACTTTACATTGTAGACAAGTCTCATTTCTTCAGTGTTGTCACATGAAAAGATAGAATAAAATATTTACAAAAATGTCAGGGGTGTACTCACTTTTGTGAGATACTGTGTGTAGTTTTGGTGTTCTTCCACCATTGTTCCCAAGCATGCCGAGTGGTCCTTTAGATGGAAAGTGGGGTCTGACACCTCAGAAACCTCATTATTCTGTATGCATCTGGTTTGAAACACCAAATATCATGGTTGTATCTTTTTAAAATTGAACAATTGCCGGATTTCTGGTACTTGGCGTTCTTGTGAAGCACTTTGTTGTTGTGGAGCAACTTAAGGTCTTTTTATTTATTACGTTGTAACAACTTCACTAAAAAGGGTCACCATGGCAACCAAGCATTTTCATGAATTTAGGAATGACAACCCTGTAATTCTTCCAGATTACCTCTAAATGTCTGACCCATAGCAGATTGCTTTGTTCTGTACTGGATGCTGAAGGTAACCATTCAAAAACACCCATGCACACAGTGAATGTATCTTGCTAAAATTATTTATTTTATTTACTAAACACTGGTGGACCTAACTGGTGAACTGCTGCAAGTGCTGTTGACTTTGAGGTCGACTTCATATGATGGCCCATAAAATATAGACACAATGGGAAGCTTGTTCTGAAAGCTCCTTGGTCTTCTCTCTGAGCAGTGTATTTAACCAGATTATGGGACCAACAATGGTCTCACGCCTAAACTGAACGTGGTCTATGGTGTTTGTCTACCCTTTCTCTACTGAACGTCTCCCCAAAACAAACCCTCTTCTCCAGCTTGGAAGAGCAGTAAAGATAGCGAAATAGACAATTTAAATATGTATAAGCCTTAAAATATCTGTTGTGACAGAGTAAGACTTTGTCACTCTGAAATCGGAGGATAATTTGACATGGGATTTGCATTGAGGGTTGATGCAAAGTTCTGGACTATCATTTCGGAGTGGAGAAAGCTGTGTTTTTGATATTTTCAATTCTGTGGTTCTGGATCAGAACTTTCAAAACTGGTGTCCAGATTTTACCAGGTACCTGCAGCCTAAGTACAGAGGAGTACAGAGGTGTGCAGGGTCAGTATATACTCAAGCCTGAGGATAGCTCCGAGCTCCCAGTTTGGAGACAGCTCCCAGTGTGGGAGACAGGAGGTCTCACCCAGGGGTCAGAGGGGCCCCGGCCAGCAGGTCTCACCCAGGGGTCAGAGGGGCCCCAGCCAGGAGCCAAGAGACACAAGGTCTTACCCAAGCGTCAGAGGTGCCCTAGCCAGGAGGTCTCACCCAGGGGACAGAGGTGTCCCATTCAGGAGTCCAGAGACAGGAGGTCTCTCCGAGGGGTCAGAGGTGCCCCAGCCAGCAGCTAGGAAACAGGAGGTCTTGCTCCAGGAGTCAGGTGGGCTTCTGTTTTTTTTTTTTTTTTTTTTTTTTTTTTTTTTTAGGAGAACCCCTAATCAGAGGCCAGGATTGGGCTGTGCAACAGAGAGCAGCAATTAAAGGCTAGAAGAGCCAAGGGAACCAGCAGAGCTGAACAACATAGTCAGAGGGACTGGTAAGAAGCCCAGTGGTGCTACCAACAAGGAAGCTTGGTGGCTCGGGATTTTTGTTTAACTATTCATATTGATGCAGAAGAACCTCTGCGTGGGCAACTTGTGTCTATGCGAACTTTCGTTTTAATTAAAACAAAAGTGGGCTGCCATGCCCTTAAATGCAGTTTTGGCTGACGCAACGCACTGGAAGAGCACCTACCACATGCGTAGAATCTCCCCAATGCCGCGCTGTACTGAAAGAAACGTAACACAATGGTCTCTGCTAAAATCAGACCTCGCCAAGTTTGGATTTCGATGTTAGGAATTTGCATCAGATCTATTCTTGGGTAAAGTCATCAAACAATCAATTCCAAGCTTTGCAAATATAAAGTAACAATCTTCTTAAGAGCTTAGGAACAACAAATACCGATGGCATGAATGCAGTCAGTCTGGAAATGCTTTCAGTAAATCATATTTGCGTCTTATCTATTCAGTTAATGTGGCTCGCGCTGAGCCCAGCGAGCAGAAAAGGGCAAATCCCAGAGGGTAGGGAGCGAACATACCCTGAAAAATGATAGCCAGCACCTCACTTACGAGTTTTGAAAGTTTAAATATGTTCTTTGGCTTGTTAAATTGCCCAAAATAACGCCGGACATTTCCGTAAGGCCAATTTTCTTCACAATTGATAGCGACCCGCAGGGGCGTTGCTAGGGGGTGGCTTTTGGGGCTATAGCCCCGAATCTGAGGCCAATAGCCCCGAGTCTCTGCAGGGGTCCCTAAGAGGAGGGGGGGCTCTCTGGGGACCCTTATGTAAGTGGGGGGGCTCTCTGGGGACCCTGATTTTAAGGCCTACGCTCTCTAGGGACCCAGATTTAAGGGGGAGGCTCTCTGGGGACCCTAATGTAAGGGGGCCTCTCTGGGAACCCTGATGTAAGTGGGGGGGTCCTCTGGGTACCCCGATAGAAGGGGGAGGCTCTCTGAGGACTCTGATGTAAGGAGGAGGCTCTCTGGGGACCCTGATGTAAGCGGGGTGCTCTCTGGGGATATATATACACCCACACGTATATTACTGTATATACATGTTTATGCCTGCCCATCGAATGACTTTCCTTACTACACTGCTATGGGCTCTAGCCCCATCTTTTGTAGACCTAGCAACGCCCCTGGCGACCCGTCACCTGACCAGTCACTGCAGCCGTTACAAAGGCTTATGATGGTCCCAATCTTCACCCAAACATTATCCAGTGATCTCACCGCTCTCTAGTGAATGGATAGGCTGCATTCTCAGTGATGTCACCGCTCTCTAGTGAATGGATAGGCTGCATTGTCAGTGATGTCATCGCTCTCTAGCGATTGGATAGGCTGCATTCTCAGTGATGTCACCGCTCTCTAGTGAATGGATAGGCTGCATTCTCAGTGATGTCACCGCTCTCTAGTGATTGGATAGGCTGCATTCTCAGTGATGTTACCGCTCTCTAGTGATTGGATAGGCTGCATCCTCAGTGATGTCACCGCTCTCTAGTGATTGGATAGGCTGCATTCTCAGTGATGTCACCGCTCTCTAGTCATTGGATAGGCTGCATTCTCAGTGATGTCACTGTTTCTAATAAAAGAATAGACTGAATATGAAGTGATGTCGGTCTGTGATAAGTGGACGAGCTGCAATCTCAGTGATGTCACCCGAGTCTTTTTATGTTTTCTTTTAAGCTGACAAAACGTTCTCCATCAGCCGTGCGGAGAGGACAGATCTGTTCTAATGGATGAGAATTAAGCTCAACAAAAGTGTAAATCTTTTCAAAATAAAACAGAGAAAACTAAACAAAGTGGGCTTTTAGTGGTTATTTCCAGCAACAATTTACAATGTTACAATAGAAGGGATCCATCGACTTCTCCGGCATGTTCTCCCCATAAAATACACTCATTACAACAAATACAATTGCAGACATAATGAAAGCCGGTGTATGGGAGTCACATGTGACACAGCAACTGCAACTAACTATACCAAGAGAGCCACCAACAGGCGGAACGGGAGAGAAGAACCATCTGACATGAACGCACGCCGGCCAACAAGAACCGCGCTCAACATAGAGAATCGCTATTTTCTCCTTCTTTGATACATTCTCCTCGGTGTTCCATTCTGTCTGCAATAAATCATCTGCTTCAGCTGGGAGTCTGTCTTCAGTTCTCCCGAATAAAGCCAGACATGTCCTCCACCGAGACGGATGACCCCCCCCCCCCCAGGGAGGACACTGCAGATGATCACAATAAAAAAGGAGATTTACTAAAAAACTGGAGCACTCAGAATCTGGTGCAGCTCTGCATGGCAGCCAATCAGCTTCCATCTTCAACTTGTTCAATGAAGCTTTGACGATATAACCTGGAAGCCGATTGGCTAGGTTTGTGTTGGGAGGGGGGTTTGGGCTATAAAAGTAAAATGATAGAGGGGAATTTTTTTTTTTTTGGGGGGGGGGGGGGTTGTGCTAGTAGGGATGATTGGGGATATTTGTGTTAGGAGGGAAATCCGGGGGGGGGGGGGGGGGATTTGTCCTAGGAAGGCAAATATAGGGAGTTGTGCTAGGAGTGGGGATTTGAGGGAGGGGGAGGGGGTAGATTTGTGTTGGGAGGGGAGTTTGGGCTATAGAAGTAAAATGGTAGAGGGGAATTTTCTCTTTTTGGGGGGAGGGGGGAGATTTGTGCTAGTAGGGATGATTGAGGGGGATTTGTGCTAGGAGGGAAATTAAGGGGGGGGTGCGTGTTGAGAAGTAGAACTTGGGGGGAGGCAAAAGGGGGGGAGGCAAAAGGGGGGGAGGCAAAAGGGGGGGAGGGGTGGGGAATTGTCCTAAAAAGGAAGATATAGGGAGTGTTAGGAGTGGTGATTTGGGGGAGGATTTGTGTTGGAAGGGGGGGTTTGGGCTATAAAAAAAGTTAAAATGGTAGAGGGGAATTTTCTCTTTTTTGGTTGGGGGGGGATTTGTGCTGAGTGGTGATGGGGGGGGGGGTTGTGTTGGGGGGGGGGGGGGTTGTGTTGGGAGGGGGAGTTTGGGCTATGAAAGTGAAATGGTAGAGGGGAATTTTTTTTTTTTTTGGGGGGGGGGGGTTGATTTGTGCTAGTAGGGATGTTTGGGGAAATTTGTGCTAGGAGGGGAAATTTGTGGGGGTGGATTTGGGGGACCGGGGGAGGGGAAATTTGAAGAGTAGGGTATTTGTGGTTGGTCAGCAGGCTGTTTGGGGAGTTGAGCTATGGAATTGTTTTTGTCTTACATGTATATGGCCCCTCCAAGGGCTCCTTGTTGTGAAGGCCAGTTATAGGTGGGGGCAGTGGCCAGTTTTTTGTTACTGAGGGTATTTGTGCTGGGAGGGGGATTTTTTTATTTTTTTTTAGAGGGGGTGGGGGGGCATTTGTTCTAGGGTCATATGTGGATATGGAGAGAATTTGAGGTGGGGGGGAATGGGAGGGAGAGGAGAGCAAAGATTCGTGCTGGGAGGGGCAATATCAGCAGCAGGGTGGATTTGTACCGGGGGGGGGGGATTTTTTCTTAGGGGGTAAGCATGTATATATATTAGTGTTCATTTTTTTTTTTGGGGGGGGGGGGATTTTTGCTGACACATAATGCTCATACATTTTAGGGGGGGGCAATTTGGCATGTCCATCCTGCACTCTAGATAACCTTGTCCCAGCAGTGAATGGTGGAGGGGTGGGGTGGGGGGGGAATAAATAGTAAGCAAGCAATCCGACACTACCAGGAAGTGTCAAAACTTGGACAAGGATGGCCTGATATCTGGCGCAGTGGGGGGGGGGCACCTTTTTTTCTTAAAGTGATAGAACGCACTTTAAGGGGCAGCTGCACTTTTGCTTTTCAGAGGCAGCTACTAACCCCCCCCCCCCACCCTCCCAGCATGCAATGTTTCAGCAGATGTATTAGAATTACAGGCTTGTCCAACCACCAGACAGAAATCATTTGGAAACACACAGGGAGAGATTTACAGGAACCGGAGAACACAAAATCTGGTGCAGCTCTGCATAGTAAACCAATCAGCTTCCATTTTTTTTTTCTTTTTTTTATTGTCAAAGCTTAAATAGAAGAAGCTGAAGTCAGAAGCTGATTGGCTCCCATGCAAAGACGCTCCAGTTTTAGTACATCCCCTCCACAGACTCGTATGACCGATCTGAGGCTAAAAAAAGATCAACAAAACAAAATAACAACAACAACAACAACAATCTGATATAAAGTGATAGAATGTTTCCAAATGTTTCTATAGAAGAAGAAATCCTCGGTATTCATATCACTGTCTGGCAGCTGCAGATGAACGTAGAAATAAATGTATAATAGATCCTCTCCGGTATCATTTCACACACCGAGCTCAGGGTTCTATTTTTAGAATCTCTTCCACAAATCACACGAAAAAAAAAAAAAAGAATTCTTCTGAACCATCCGATCGTTCTCTACTCATTCTCAGCACCTAAACGAGGTTTTTAAAGCTTTTAATCCGCCTATATTTTGCCTTCATCATCCTCCCCCCTTCCTCCCAATCAACATGCTGATTCCGTTTTTAAATAAAACCTTTTTTTTTTTTTAATGTCAACTTTTTACTTTATACTTTGATCTCATCACTGGGTCTCTGTGCTTTTCTATGCAATGCAGGCAGATCGGGGCTGGTGGGAGGAGCTGGCAGGGGGCTGTACATAGCTTCCTGAAAACATCGCAGCACCCGGGCCTCGGAACGCCTCCCTACCTCAGTCTCGATGCAAGCAGTGGGACGGGGTTATGGAAATAGCAAAATGCCCGGTTGGATGCCAGTGTTGGCTGGGTGGCAGTCTGAATGCAGGCTAGGTAACGCCCAGACGTGACGCTGAGCCTCCTCCGTGACTGAAATCCAATGAATGAAAGGGATAGTCAGACTGGGCTTTATAGGACTTTTTGCAGCTTTCAATGCACACTGTGAGAAGCTCACTGTGTGCAGCGATATCAGGGCGAGTGGTTTCACTCCGGGAGAGGAGCCGGTACAACTGTGCAAGACTGAGAATAAGGATGGAGCTGGACTTTAAATACACATTCACTGGAGGCCCTGGATAAGGCTTTTCAAATAAAGACCGTCCCTTGAAGGAAGCTCCAGGTCTCTGTGTACCCCCCAACCCTTCACCCCCCACCCATCACCCCCCACCCATCACCCACCACCACCCATCACCACGCCATACATTGCCATATTCTGACTGGTGCAATCGCAAAAATCTATTTACTGAATCCCAGAACTTCACGTTTGAAAAACTCACAACTCTTCTATCTTCAATCCTCCATATAAATGACATACAATGTCCAACCTTGAAATCCTCATTATAGATCTGCTGGCTGGGATTGGATACAATGTATCCGGATTGCTGGCCATTCATTTTACAAACATCAAAATGTCCACAATGTAGAAAATCTAGAAGAGACCTGACTGCATGGAGGAGGAAGGTGAAGCAGCTGGCAGCATGGGGGAAGGAAAGAAAAGGAAAAGGAAAAGGAAAAGGAAAGGAAAAAAGAAGAGCTGGCAGCATGGAGGAGGAAGGTGAAGGAGCTGGCAGGAAGGAAGAAGAGCTGGCAGCATGGAGGAGGAAGGTGAAAGAGCTGGCAGCATGGAGGAAGGAAGGAAGGAAGGAAGGAAGGAAGGAAGGAAGGAAGGAAGGAAGGAAGGAAGGAAGGAAGGAAGGAAGAGGAAGGAAGGAAGGAAGGAAGGGGAAGGAAGGAAGGAAGGAAGGAAGGAAGGAAGGAAGGAAGGAAGGAAGGAAGGAAGGAAGGAAGGAAGGAAGGAAGGAAGGAAGGAAGGAAGGAAGGAAGGAAGGAAGGAAGGAAGGATGAGGAGCTAGCAGCATGGAGGAGGAAGGTGAAGGAGCTGGCAGGTGAAGGAGGAAGGTGAAGGAGCTGGCAGCATGGAGGAGGAAGGATGAAGAGCTGGCAGCATGGAGGAGGAAGGCTGAGGAGCTGGCAGCATGGAGGAGGAAGGTGAAGGAGCTGGCAGCATGGAGGAGGAAGGTGAAGGAGTTGGCAGCATGGAGGCGGAAGGATGAGGAGCTGGCAGCATGGAGGAGGAAGGCTGAGGAGCTGGCAGCATGGAGGAGGAAGGCTGAGGAGCTGGCAGCATGGAGGAGGAAGGCTGAGGAGCTGGCAGCATGGAGGAGGAAGGCTGAGGAGCTGGCAGCATGGAGGAGGAAGGCTGAGGAGCTGGCAGCATGGAGGAGGAAGGCTGAGGAGCTGGCAGCATGGAGGAGGAAGGTGGAGGAGCTGGCAGCATGGAGGAGGAAGGTGGAGGAGCTGGCAGCATGGAGGAGGAAGGCTGAGGAGCTGGCAGCATGGAGGAGGAAGGCTGAGGAGCTGGCAGCATGGAGTTGGAAGGCTGAGGAGCTGGCAGCATGGAGTTGGAAGGTGGAGGAGCTGGCAGCATGGAGGAGGAAGGCTGAGGAGCTGGCAGCATGGAGGAGGAAGGCTGAGGAGCTGGCAGCATGGAGGAGGAAGGTGGAGGAGCTGGCAGCATGGAGGAGGAAGGTGGAGGAGCTGGCAGCATGGAGGAGGAAGGTGGAGGAGCTGGCAGCATGGAGGAGGAAGGCTGAGGAGCTGGCAGCATGGAGGAGGAAGGCTGAGGAGCTGGCAGCATGGAGGAGGAAGGCTGAGGAGCTGGCAGCATGGAGGAGGAAGGCTGAGGAGCTGGCAGCATGGAGGAGGAAGAAAAATAAAGCTGACCACATGGAGGAGGAAGGAAAGGGAATGTTTGGAAGACCAGCAATGGTACAAAGCAAACAAATGTTACCAATGTTAGGAGGGGAGAGGAGAGACCTAGAAGATGGGAGAAGGAACAGACGGGATGTGTACAGGGAGAGATCCACAAAGAGGAAATTGTTCCCACTGAGCAAGAAAGAGAAGCTGAGCGGGGAGGACAGGGTGAAGCACACAAAGTGTATATCCTGACCGAGAGAATCAGGTAAAAAAAGGTGGAGAGTTCCTTTAAAGTCAACCTGACACCAGAACATGCACAGTGACCAGACAGAAGGGTGAGAGAAGTACATTCTAGGACATTCTCATCATTCCTCCTCGCTCATCAATCCATAGACTGTATACACAATACATAGCATAATACCGTCTATACCCTACTAGAAGTACAATATATACACATACACATCCATACCATAATAGAGGAACTATAGATACTCCATACAAGGATTGCAATGTATATACACATCCATACTACAGGAAACCACAGACACTTCATACAAGTACAATGTATATACATATAGACACCATAAGAAAGAAACTATAAAGCCTGCATACTATTACAGGACCCGACCAGCAATGCATACACACAGCCCATGTACATTGCATATCACAGCCACACATACATCACATGAGACACAGTTTAATGCACTCCATATTAGGGGGGGGGGGGGGGGTGCTGATACTCTACACATTAAGTATATTGTAATACAAAGATAGCATGAAGGTGAATCCACCGTAGTACATAAACTACTACACTATGTAACAGATGGAGAATCATTCCTGTCTCCAGACACTGGGCGCACATGCCAACATCAAAGTCTCAGGAAAATCAAAATCCTCATTACCTATGTGTTAGTGGATTCCTAACCCTTCACCATGGGGGGGGGGGGGGGTGGAGATACAACGCAGTTCTATATCATAAAGTAGATTGTATGAAAAGATCACAGCCATTGATGGGCACTTTCCACATTCCCATATTATGAGATGTTATGGGGAGTTATATTCTAGCAGAGTGGGGATCTACAAACAGCAGACAGCGGACTACTACTCCGAGTGGGGCTCATTCACATTAGGGGTGCTGGTATGTATATTGTTGCATAAGAACCAGGGAAGATGTGATAGAGAGAGAAAATAATATATATATAAAATCTTTTTTTCCCCCCAAACATTGAAATTGGTCATGTCCACACCAGCGTGCTGCATTGACGTGCGACCTGATCGTCCAACCTCTTGTCCGGTGAATTGATTGGAATTTTCCCATTCAGTTCAGATGAATGGAGTCGTTCACAGCGTGTGTACAAAACATGTCACAACCGCATCTAGGACATGCCTGAGCAATGAAGACCACTGAAAGGCGAGCATGACCTGGGGACACGGGGTGAAGTTCAACAATAAGGAGTTCCAACACCTAAAGCCTGGGAAAAATAACGTCCAATCATGGCTTAGGGAAAAATAGGAATATGTCACATTGTTACAGCAATAGGGGATCATATAGGTAGGTAGGTAGGTAGGTAGGTGTC